>SNQN01000888.1:57663-93159 GCA_008642245.1 Bassia scoparia
GATTATTTATATGATATATACTATATATATATATATATCTATATATATATATATATATATATATATATATATATATATATATATTATATATATATATATATATATTATATATATATATATATATAGGAATAGGATCATGTGAAAACACAAATTTAGGTGAAAACTAAAACTTTTAATCTTGACCGTAGGATTTGGAGATGGACGGTCACGATTTAATCTATGTATATGCTTGTATTTCATTTGGGGTACATGAAGGTTTAAAGGGTACACGTGTACTGTTCATCATAATAGTTGAAAGTCTTGTGTACCCCTTTACTGCTTGTATGTACCCTTAAAATGTAAAATGTATCCATTATTTTGGTTTTCACGTTTTCATATAACATGTGGTTTTCACTGGATCCTGACTCTATATATATATATATATATATATATATATATATATATATATATATATATTATATATATATATATATATATATATTATATATATATATATATATATATATATATACATGTGAAACACAAAAACTTTAGGTGAAAACTAAAAACTTTTATCTTGACCGTAGGATTTCGAGATGGACAGTCACGATTTAATTTATGTATATACTTTTATTTCAATCTGGGGTACATTTAAGGTTTAAGGGGTACACGTGTACTGTTCATCATCAGTAGCTGAAAGTCTTGTGTACCCCTTTATCTTGTATGTACCCCTTAAAATGTAAAATGTACCCATTTATTTTGGTTTTCACGTTTTCATATAACATGTGGTTTTCATTGGATTCTGACTCTAACATATATATATATATATATATATATATATAATATATAATATACATATATATATAATACAAACTAAAGGAAAGCATTTCCTATCCTACTAAATTCGCACTTTCGAAGACTAAGCATAACAAGCTATTGTCTGGCCTCTAAACTCCTCCTCAGGACACTGTTGCGTTGTCCCCCATGCGAGCATAATAGACGCCTTGGCTCGAAGTCATCATCAACTCGAAGCACCTCCTCGCATCACATCACCTTCCCATCACAGTGCTCTCTTAAAGGTGCGACAAAAAGCTCGAAGTTATCTGACTCGTTGCGGCGACAACAATGTTCAATGTTAAGTTTAAGCTAATCACATCACCCTCGCATGACAACCACCCTTCGCAGCTCCATCTTTCGCAAGTGCAAAGACAATAAGGTGCGACGGCGAGGCATACCGTTTGTAAATTTGAAGGTTTGGCTCGCAGCTCCAACCTCTCGCAAGTAGGAGACAACTAAGGTGCGCACGGCGAGGCATACCGTTTTGTAAATTTTGAAGGTTTGGCTCCTAGCTCACTCTCTTGCAAGTGCGAACACCGAGTGCGAAAGTGAGTGTGCGACGGTGTGTGCAAAGCTATATGCGAGGACAATCACTACTACCTTGAGTTCCATGTTATTCACATGAAAGACGATGTAGCTCATCAATTTGATTGAGTGCGAAGTGATGTGTCAAGCATGTGATAATCATGTGTACGCATGCATGGCGAAATGATTGTGTTAGGCACGCCGAGATTACTTCGAAGGCAATGCTTCTCCATTATACGAAGGTAGCGACGTTGTAGGCCATCGCTTAGCGCCTTTTTCATCGCCATGCTATCACAAAGTGCGACGACGTCATCGGTGATTGTTTCAAGACATTTTCAATCGCATGCGAAGCTACGATGGTGAAATTTGCGTGGTCATACTCTCGTATTTTCAAGTACCTCGTATTATGGTTGCTCCCCTCACAAAGTACGAAGGAACTAAGGAGAAAGTGAGGGCTCGCAAAGGTTGAAGCAAAGGAGTAAGGCTACGATGTCCATGCACGTAAATGTAATGAAAGCCTGGTTGGAAGTTCATGGGAAATTTGCATGCATGTGATTTTATATATATATATCTATATAATATATATATAATATAATAATATTATATTAGTAAAGGAAGGAGAAGAATATACGTAACATGCTAGCAGGGGAGGAATGTCTTTATGCAGCCTAGTGCTGCATAGACAATGCAGCCCAGTGGGCCCCACGAGAATATTAATATTTTTTTTTTTTGGCAAATCAAAGTATAAAATATGACAAAATCACACTATGATAGGATATGATTAAATGAATCAAGGATATGACAACATCAATTAAGATTGGTTATTTGAACACAGGATATGAAAAATGATCAAGATGATAAAAGATTAATGATAGGATATGATTAAATGAATGTGGGATATGACAAATCATACTAAGATTCGTGAAAATGAACTAGGATATGGTAAAATGAAACTGGATATGATAAAATCACACGTAAATCACACTAGATTTGTAAAAAAAAAAAAAAAATACAAAAAGTAAAACGAGCCCACGTAAAATTACAAAAATACCCTGTGCTGGCATTATTAAATGCAGCACTCGCTACTTGTATCAGTCTCCCTGGTAGGGCATGAATTTAGTGCCTAACTTCTTTAAGAAATTAGGGGACATTCCAAATCGGATTAAGTAGCCTCGCTAGATTACAACCGGTCCAGTTCGAGGCTACTTGATCAACACCCTCCACACAAAGGCTAGGGTGTATTTTGAGGGGCAATATGATGTGCCATGTAAATCTACTGGCCACGTGTTCACTCACTTTTGGATCAAACGATCCTGGTGGCACAGCACCCCTACTATAATTCATCCGATCAAAAACAGATCGAGAATCAGATATCCGTACACCAAGGCGGTAGTAATCGATAATCTATGGTGTGGATGGTGACAGTAGTGTCACACAACTAAGCTTCCAAGGGTTAAGGTAAATGCTTATAATACCCTGGAAAAATCTATTCAACACAACAACATTATCACCACTCAACCAACTTGAGAGCAACTCTCTCTACTTTTCTCTCTAACTAGCATTTTACCCCTTTATTCCGTACTTACTTAAGCATCGGATGGGAGATATTCGAAAAGGATTATTCTCCTTTATGCAGGTGCCAGGGCACATTGGAAGTGCTAGGAGCAAGGAGTGCCAGAATTGTCTAATGCCAGGACACACCTTTGCCAGAAGAAAGAAAGTTCAGTCTCGCCTTAACTTGGTAGGAGGAAAGCAAGCGTTAAGGTTCGTACTTTTGTCCAGGAAGGTCAGCCCTCCGAGGTAGCATTGAAGGGAAGCCTCCACCCCTCTCTCGACCCAGAAGCTAGTAAATATTATAGCCAGGCTACGTTTTACTTGCTACAAACAACATGATTAGTAAAACAGAGGGTTGTATTATTATTAAATGTTCCGCACCTTCAAATTGATTGTAATATAAACTATATGTATTATATATTTCGTATATCAAATGACATATATTTTTATTTTTTGAGTGGAAATGACATAATTATATGTTAAAGACATTGTTCATACCAACAATTTGTCGAGCTCTTTCCCAATAAATGCTGGGAAGATTTTCAATCTCCTAAATAACGTTACAAAAATTGTAATTCCAAGAATATTGTCCACGTCATCGGATCCGTTCAACTTTAATATTTTTTCCCGATTTGTACAAATTTGCCATTTGAGTTTGCGAGTTGTATAACATAAAACCGCGAGTCAGTTAGCGATTTTGTAGGGTAAACCGCCAATTCAATTGGCGGTTTTATTCCTAGCTAGTAAACCGCCAATTGTGTTTGTGAACAGTGCAAATAAATAATAAAACTTCTTCGTAGCCTATGCAAAGGGCAACATATAATGAAGAGAATTCGTCATTCCATGGTACATTTCACTAATATTATCTGCATAATTCATTTCATTTACAGTATCAAATCAAAGCATAATTCAATTCCATATTCAAGCTAAATATTACTACCAATTTCATTAACACAACCATATACAAAAGCATATTACTCCAATACTTCCAATTTCAGACAACCATATACAACATCATATTCTTCCCCAAATTCAGTGAAAATTCCATATAAATTGACATGTTACTCCCATATTTCAGAAAATAAACAGTAATTGAGTATTCTACATACTAATTCGTTTAATTGCTATAAAAAATAAAAAACTAAGCTAATTGAGAATATTTAGCTCCAAAAATGCTATTAGGGCTTCGTCAAACCAATGGAATGCTTGGATTCTGCTTCGGCACGTCGTGGCAGCACCAATGAAGCCGGCCGCTCCGTTTAGGGATCGACGGGAGACACGGTGACAGAGAAGGTGGACTATGAGAAAAAACTAACCATTTCAGAGCTTCACCTCCGACGTGAAGTTAGGGCTTCGTCAACCGACCGCTAAAGATTTGGATTTGGGTACGGACACTTCTTGTCGGCATCGATGACGCCGCGGCGCTTTGATTAGAGGAAACTACGGGAGAGATCGTAGGTATTAAGGGCTTGAAACACAGCAACATAGAGAGGAAGAGAGTTTGAGTGTTGGTTGAAAGATTCTGATTCAGAGGATTAGAGGTGTTGTGCTTTTGTGTGGGACTTAGTATGGGACAACATCGCTACTTCACTAGCGAGATGTATGTAGCTTCATCTCGCTAACTTAATTGGCGATTTCTTATATTTCGTCAACTGAAATAGGGTTTTGTGAAAAATGGCCAAAAATATAATAGTTCAACTCGATGACGTGGACTGTATTTTGGGAATCATGAAAGATAAGCAATATTGTCGGATGCATCTTATTAACAATATTGTGAGAAATGGCTCCAATTTGTCTTTTTAGCTACAAATTTCTACGAAGTACATAATTAGGCCTGTTGTTTTAGACTTGTTTTAAATTCTGTTCACTTTTAACCTTGCATTTCATTAGTTACTAGTATCTTACTACATGTTGCACGGATCATAAGGTTATTTTAATTTTTTTTTGTCTTTATCAAACAATATGTTGTTATATTAAAACATACAATAAAATAATAAATATGTATGATTAAGTTGGTAACTAACATTGTTTGTTAGTAAAATGCGAGGTTCAAATCTTGTCGCAATCATAATATAATTACATAATTTAATTTTAGTTTAATTGTAATTTACATGATACTATTGCCACACTTGACAAAGGTGTAAGATGTTTAGCTTATATGACGAATTATATGGCGCATTGTACGTTACTTCGCACACCTTTAACAGATTTGTATAGATTTGTACTAAACTAAACATATCGAGTGAAGAAAAAAAAAATTGGGCCCGTGTTGTTTTTTTTTTACAAATCATAGTGTCTTTTGTCATATCTTGATTCATTTTATCATACACTACTAAAAAATGGTCAAAATTGGACACTTTTTGTTGACGCTTTGCAAAGTGGTCCAAGAATATAAGGCCGCCAAATTTTTAGTGCAGATTTGGACGCTTTTTAGAGTGCTTATGTAATGGACTTTATAAAGCGTCAAAAATTAGAATAGTCACGTGAATTACAGTTTTGTTGTAATTGGCGGTGAAATGAAATTTTCATCACAACCACGTCCCGCTTTTTCGCTCACTATACTCTTGGTGCAGCATCCAAAACTCAAAATTGGTTCCAAAATAAGAAAAACACAACATTGATTCCAAGTTTTCACACTCGCAGATATCTGATGTTGAAAAAATTGATTTTTTGATTCAAACTCTCTGCCATCCAAGAACACAAGGTAGTTTGTTGAAGTTTTATTTTTATTAAATTTTCCATGTCACTTCATCAATTCAATTTTTCATGCAACTTCAATTTGGATTTTTTCCCTATTTCAACTCAATTCGTTTGCCTTGCATTCCTATGAATTTATTGTTTTTGTCATCTCTAAATTTGATTTTGCTGCATCTAAATTGGTTCAATTGTTTTTGGTTTAATACGTATGCAATAACGCTTCAATTCAACGTTACTAGATCTGAAGGAAGTAAGCGATTATTTCTAATTGATTTTATTAGGGATTCGAATTGATATTATGTTTTTTAAAACTATAGTGTTTTGTGTGTGTTATACTAATCTAAATTTTCTAGAAATCGCTTGATTCTTATGCTGAAAACTAATTTTGTTGCTATCATAGCTATGCTATCGGAATTGTATTCTTTTTATGCATGTTCCTGATTGTAGACTTGTAGTACTTGCTTATAAATTTTAAATTATCCTAAAGCTGTTTAAATGTGCATTTTTTCACTTTTTAATAGATGATGCCTCTGTAAAGTTGCGACATGAGTTATGTGTTTATCTAGTTTATGATTGAGGAGGTGGTATGGGAGATAATGCTGATTAGTACTGCATTTTTAATGAATGTAGTATGAGCCAATTTGCAGTAATGCGCATGGTGGATGTAGTGGGCTTAGAGTTTGGGTGCATATTCTTAAATGATAATATGGCCGTGAAAGTCAGTTTTGGCCTAATTGCATCACTAAGGTCGACTTAAGGATGTTGTATTGTATATGAATGAGTAGCTGACTAGTGACCTTAATTTGCCAAATTATGACACTCCGTACCGTTGTGAACAAATACCATCATTTATATGTTAATTGTCAAATGTTCACTTTTTCTCCTTTTACTTGCATACCAACATCCCATATGAAATGATAATCTTTGTTATTAAATATTTTCAACATGTTAAAGACCTATAGTACTTCAACAATTATACATGTATAGAACGAAGAATATAAGATAATGATAATGAAACTGTTGCTTTTCTTGTTCTGGCTGATGAAGTAATTATAAATACATTAGTTCTTAATTATATGTTGGGCTAATTTTGTCTAATCAATGAAAAATTTATATTTTGCAGAATATCAACTCCTTACTTGTAGACTTGTGTTATTGATTGGTCGTGAAAGAGATTGAGGAGTTAGTACTTTGTTTTGACATATAATATTATATATGAGCTTTGTTTTATTTATTTGATGTTGTTGTGATTTCTTATCTAACTTGTTTTGATTCACTTATTACCCGAATTTGTGACTTGTTTAGTTAGTAAAATAGTTGTGAGGATTTAGATATAATTTTCTTAGCTGACTCCTATGTTTAATACTTTGGATAATCAGAATTGTACAAAGACTATCACTTTTTTGACTTTTCTATAGCTTAAGGTTGCCTTGGTAAATGTTGTTGCGTAATTATTTTGTTGTAGAACATACCAGACTTAAGGTGCCTGCCCTACTGAACATGCACCTCCCACCCTGTTTTGCCTTCTGCATCTAGTGTTGTAAGTAGACGCAGACCAAGACAGTATGAGTTATTGTGGTTGTGCTGTCGTAAGGAGCTGCTACTCTGCCTTTGCAGTTGCTGCTCCTACTGCAGTACCGCTGCCGCATAGAACCCGTAACCATGGCTCTGCCCTGTTGCTGAGCCAGGAACCCCTGTTGCCGTTTTTGGGTTCTATCTGTGTTGCTACACCTACTATGCTACCTCACTTGCAATCTTCTCACCTTCCTTAGGATTTTCCTCTTAAGCTGGCAAAGTTTTTTGTTAAAAAACATATTGAAATACTCAATTGGAGGGAGAGTATTTCACATGTTTTTTCACTATGGGATTCTATAATAGTAAGATGGGTGTGTTGTCAGTTATCACTATCTCACTTGCTGACATGCTTCTTATTGTTGTTATGTCTTTCTTGTGCAATCTAGTTGAGTATCATGCTTGCATATGGTTGACTCCATGTATTCACATACATACCTTTGTTGCAAGTTTGTCTAACACTATAGGCTGTTAGTTAGAAAAAAATAGGTTTTTATTTATTTTTAGGTGAAAACTAAAAACTTTTAATCTTGACCGTAGGATTTCGAGATGGACAGTCACGATTTAATTTATGTATATACTTGTATTTCAATCTGGGGTACATTTAAGGTTTAAAGGGGTACACGTGTACTGTTCATCATCAGTAGCTGAAAGTCTTGTGTACCCCTTTATTGCTTGTATGTACCCCTTAAAATGTAAAATGTACCCATTTATTTTGGTTTTCACGTTTTCATATAACATGTGGTTTTCATTGGATTCTGACTCTATACATATATATATATATATATATATATATATATATATATATAATATTACAATATTATATATATACAAACTAAAGGAAAGCATTTCCTATCCTACTAAATTCGCACTTTCGAAGACTAAGCATGACAACAGCTATTGTCTGGCCTCTAAACTCCTCCCTCAGGACACTGTTGCGTTGTCCACCCATGCGAGCATAATAAGACGCCTTGGCTCGAAGTCATCATCAACTCGAAGCCACCTCCCTCGCATCACACTCACCTTCCCCATCACAGTGCTCTCTATAAAGGTGCGACAAAAAGCTCGAAGTTATCTGACTCGTTGCGGCGACAACAATGTTCAATGTTAAGTTTAAGCTAATCACATCACCCTCGCATGACCAACCACCCTTCGCAGCTCCATCCTTCGCAAGTGCAAAGACAACTAAGGTGCGACGGCGAGGCATACCGTTTTGTAAATTTGAAGGTTTTGGCTCGCAGCTCCAACCTCTCGCAAGTACGGAGACAACTAAGGTGCGACGGCGAGGCATACCGTTTTGTAAATTTGAAGGTTTTGGCTCCTAGCTCCAACCTCTCTTGCAAGTGCGAACACCGAGTGCGAAAGTGAGTGTGCGACGGTGTGTGCAAAGCTAGTATGCGAGGACAATCACTACTACCTTGAGTTCCATGTTATTCACATGAAAGACGATGTAAGCTCATCAATTTGATTGAGTGCGAAGTGATTGTGTTCAAGCATGTGATAATCATAGTGTACGCATGCATGGCGAAATGATTGTGTTAGGCACGCCGAGATTACTTCGAAGGCAATGCTTCTCCATTATACGAAGGTAGCGACGTTGTAGGCCATCGCTTAGCGCCTTTTTCATCGCCATGCTATCACAAAGTGCGACGACGTCATCGGTGATTGTTTCAAGACATTTTCAATCGCATGCGAAGCTACGAATGGTGAAATTTGCGTGGTCATACTCTCGTATTTTCAAGTACCTCGTATTATGGTTGCTCCCCTCACAAAGTACGAAGGAAACTAAGGAGAAAGTGAGGCTCGCAAAGGTTGAAGCAAAGGAGTAAGGCTACGATGTCCATGCACGTAAATGTAATGAGAAGCCTGTTGGAAGTTCATGGGAAATTTGCATGCATGTGATTTTATATATATATATCATATATAATATATATATAATATAATAATATATATATATAGTAAAGGAAGAGAGAAATACGTAACATGCTAGCAGGGGAGGAATGTCTTTATGCAGCCTAGTGCTGCATAGACAATGCAGCCCAGTGGGCCCCACGAGAATATTTAATATTTTTTTTTTTTGGCAAATCAAAGTATAAAATATGACAAAATCACACTATGATAGGATATGATTAAATGAATCAGGATATGACAACATCAATTAAGATTGGTTATTTTGAACACAGGATATGAAAAATGATCAAGTATGATAAAATGATTAATGATAGGATATGATTAAATGAATGTGGATATGACAAATCATACTAGATTCGTGAAAATGAACTAGGATATGGTAAAATGAAACGTGGATATGATAAAATCAACACGTAAATCACACTAGATTTGTAAAAAAAAAAAAAAAATACAAAAAGCCTAAAACGAGCCCACCGTAAAATTACAAAAATACCCCTGTGCTGCATTATTAAATGCAGCACTCGGCTACTTGTATCAGTGCTCCCCTGGTAGGGCATGAATTTAGTGCCTAACTTCTTTTAAGAAATATAGGGGACCAATTCCAAATCGGATTAAGTAAGCCTCGCTAGATTACGAACCGGTCCAGTTCGAAGGCTACTTGATCAAACACCCTCCAAGCTAAAATGGCTAGGGTGTATTTGAGGGGCAAATGATGTGCCATGTAAAATCTACTGGCCACGTGTTCACTCACTTTTGGATCAAACGATCCTAGGTGGCAAGCACCCCTACTATAATTCAATCCGATCAAAAACAGATCGAGAATCAGATATCCGTACACCAAAGCGGTAGTAATCGATAATCTATGGTGTGGATGGTGACAAGTGTCACACAACTAAGCTTCCAAGGGTTAAGGTAAAATGCTTATAAATACCCTGGAAAAATCTATTCAACACACACAACATTATCACCACTCAACCAACTTGAGAGCAACTCTCTCTACTTTCTCTCTCTAACTAGCACTTTTACTCCCTTTATTCCCGTACTTACTTAAGCATCGGAMGGGAGATAATTCGAAAAGGATTATTCTCCTTTATGCAGGTGCCAGGGCACATTGGAAGTGCTAGGAGCAAGGAGTGCCAGGACATTGTCTAATGCCAGGACACACCTTTGCCAGAAGAAAGAAAGTGTCAGGTCTCGCCTTAACTTGGCTAGGAGGAAAGCAAGCGTTAAGGTTCGTACTTTTGTCCAAGGAAGGTCAGCCCTCCCGAGGTAGCATTGAAGGGAAGCCTCCACCCCTCTCTCGACCCAGAAGCTAGTAAAATATTATAGCCAGGCTACGTTTTACTTGCTACAACAACATGAATTAGTAAAACAGAGGGTTGTATTATTAATTAAATGTTCCCGACCTTCAAATTGATTTGTAATATAAACTATATGTATTATATATTTCGTATATCAAATGACATAATATTTTTATTTTTTTGAGTGGAAATGACATAATATATTGTTAAAGACATTGTTCATACCAACAATTTGTCGAGCTCTTTCCCAAAATAATGCTGGGAAGATTTTCAATTCCCTAAATAACGTTACAAAAATTGTAATTCCAAGAATATTGTCCACGTCATCGGATCCGTTCAACTTTAATATTTTTTTCCCGATTTGTACAAAATTGCCATTTGAGTTTGCGAGTTGTATAACATAAAACCGCCAAGTCAGTTAGCGATTTTGTAGGGTAAACCGCCAATTCAATTGGCGGTTTTATTCCTAGCTAGTAAACCGCCAATTGTGTTTGTGAACAGTGCAAAATAAATAAATAAAACTTCTTCGTAGCCTATGCCAAGGGCAACATATAATGAAAGCAGAATTCGTCATTCCCACGGTACATTTCACTACTATTAACTGCATAATTCATTTCATTTACAAGTATACAAAATCAAAAGCATAATTCAATTCCATATTCAAGCTTAAATATTACTACCAATTTCATTAACACAACCATATACAAAAGCATATTACTCCAATACTTCCAATTTCAGACAACCATATACAACATCATATTCTTCCCCAAATTCAGTGAAAATTCCATATAAATTGACATGTTACTCCCAATTTCAGAAAATAAAAACAAGTAATTGAGTATTACTACCATACTAATTCGTTTAATTGCTATAAAAAATAAAAAACTAAGCTGATTGAGAAATTTAGCTCCAAAATGCTATTAGGGCTTCGTCAAACCAATGGAATGCTTGGGATTCTGCTTCGGCACGTCGTGGCAGCACCAATGAAGCCGCGACGCTCCGTTTAGGGGAATCGACGGGAGACACGGTGACAGAGAAGGTGGACTATGAGAAAAAAACTAACCTATTTCAGAGCTTCACCTCCGACGTGAAGTTAGGGCTTCGTCAACCCGACGCTAAAGAGTTTGGATTTGGGTACGACACTTCTTGTCGGCATCGATGACGCCGCGGCGCTTTGATTAGAGGAAACTACGGGAGAGAATCGTAGGTATTAAGGGGCTTGAAGACACAGCAACATAGAAGGGAAGAGAGTTTGAGTGTTGGTTGAAAGATTTCTGATTCAGAGGATTAGAGGTGTTGTGCTTTTGTGTGGGACTTAGTATGGGACAACATCGCTACTTCAACTAGCGAGATGTATGTAGCTTCATCTCGCTAACTTAATTGGCGATTTCTCTATTTCGTCAACTGAAATAGCGGTTTTGTGAAAAAATGGCCAAAAAAATAATAGTTCAACTCGATGACGTGGACTGTATTTTGGGAAATACTGAAAGATAAGCAATATTTGRGGAATTGCAACTTTTATTAACAATATTGTGAGAAATGGCTCCAATTTGTCTTTTTAAGCTACAAAACTTTCTACGAAGTACATAATTAGGCCTGTTGTTTTAGACTTGTTTTAAATTCCTGTTCACTTTAACCTTGCATTTCATTAGTTTAACTAGTATCTTGACCTACATGTTGCCACGGATCATAAGGTTATTTTAATTTTTTTTTGTCTTTATCAAACAATATGTTGTTATATTAAACATAACAATAAAATAATAAAATATGTATGATTAAGTTGGTAACTATACATTAGTTTGTTAGTAAAATGCGAGGTTCAAATCTTGTCGCAATCATACATATAATTAACATAATTTAATTTTAGTTTAATTGTAATATTACATGATACTATTGCACACTTGACAAAGGTGTAATGAATGTTATAGCTTATATGACGAATTATATGGCGCATGTACGTTACTTCGCACACCTTTTTAACAGATTTGTATAGATTTTGTACTAAACTAAACATATCGAGTGAAGACAAAAAAAATTGGGCCCGTGTTGTTTTTTTTTACAAATCATAGTGTGCTTTTGTCATATCCTTGATTCATTTTATCATACACTACTAAAAAATGGTCAAAATTTGGACACTTTTTGTTGGACGCTTTTGCAAAGTGTCCCAAGAAAATATAAGGCCGCCAAATTTTTAGTGCAGATTTGGACGCTTTTTAGAGTGCTTATGTATATGGACTTTATAAAYCGTCCAAAAAATTAGAATAGTCACGTGAATTACAAGTTTTGTTGTAATTGGCGGTGAAATGAAATTTTCATCACAACCCACGTCCCGCTTTTCGCTCCACTATACTCTTGGTGCAGCATCCAAGAACTCAAAATTGGTTCCAAAATAAGAAAAAACACAACATTGATTCCAGTTTTCACACCCGCATATCTGATGTTGAAAAAAAAATTGATTTTTTGATTCAAACTCTCTGCCATCCAAGAACACAAGGTAAGTTTGTTGAAGTTTTATTTTTATTAAATTTTCCATGTCACTTCATCAATTCAATTTTTCATGCAACTTCAATTTGATTTTTTCCCTATTTCAACTCAATTCGTTTGCCTTGCGATTCCTACTGAATTTATTGTTTTGTCATCTCTAAAATTTGATTTTGCTGCAATCTAAATTGGTTCAATTGTTTTTGGTTTAATACGTATGCAATAACGCTTCAATTCAACGTTCCTAGATCTGAAGGAAGTAAGCGATTATTTCTAATTGATTTTATTAGGGATTCGAATTGATATTATGTTTTTAAAAACTATAAGTGTTTGTGTGTGTTATACTAATTCTAAATTTTCTAGAAATCGCTTGATTCTATATGCTGAAACACTTTTGTGCTATCATAGCTATGCTATCGGAATTGTATTCTTTATATGCATGTTCCTGATTGTAGACTTGTAGTACTTGCTTATAAATTTTAAATTATCCTAAACTGTTTAAATGTGCATTTTTCACTTTTATAGATGATGCCTCTGTAAAGTTCGACATGGTTTTATGTGTTTACTAGTTTATGATTGAGGAGGTGGTATGGGATAATGCTGATTAGTATGCATTTTTAATGAATGTAGTATTGACAATTTGCAGTAATGCGCATGGTGAGTAGTGGGCTTAGAGTTTGGGTGCATATTCTTAAATGATAATATGGCCGTGAAAGTCAGTTTTGGCTAATTGCATCACTAAGGTCGACTTAAGGATGTTGTATTGTATAATGAATTGAGTAGCTGACTAGTGACCTTAATTTGCCAAATTATGACACTCCGTACCGTTGTAACAAATACATCATTATATGTTAATTGTCAAATGTTCACTTTTTCTCCATTTTACTTGCATACCAACATCCCATATGAAATGATAATCTTTGTATTAAATATTTTCAACATGTTAAAGACCATATACTTCAACAATTATACATGTATAGAACGAGAATATAAGATAAGATAATGAAACTGTTGCTTTTTCTTGTTCTTGCTGATGAAGTAATTAAATAATACATTAGTTCTTAATTATATGTTGGGCTAATTTTGTCTAAACATGAAAAATATTATATTTTGCAGAATATCAACTCCTTACTTTAGACTTGTGTTAATTGATTGGTCGTGAAAGAGATTGAGGAGTTAGTACTTTGTTTTGACATATAATTTATATGAAGCTTTGTTTTATTTATTTGATGTTGTTGTGAATTTCTTATCTAACTGTTTTGATTTCACTTATTACCCGAATTTGTGACTTGTTTAGTTAGTAAAATAGTTGTGAGGATTTAAGATATATTTCTTAAGCTGAGTCCTATGTTTAATAGCTTTGATAATCAGAATTGTACAAAGACTCTACTTTTGACTTTCTATAGCTTAAGGTTGCCTTGGTAAATGTGTTGCGTAATTATTTTGTTGTAGAACATACCAGACTTAGGTGCCTCCCCTACTGAACATCATCACCCTGTTTTGCCTTCTCATTAGTGTTGTAGTAGACCAACCCAAGACAGTATGATTTTTTGGGTTGTTGCTGTCCTAGGACTGCTACTGCTGCTTGCAGTTGCTGTCCTACTGCAGCCGTGCCGCATAGAACCCGTACCATGGTCTGCCCTGTTCTGAGCCAAGGAAGCCCTTGTTGCGTTCTTGGGATTCTACTGTGTTGCTACACCTAATGCTACCTCACTTGCAATCGTTCTATCCTTCCTTAGATTCCTCTTATAGCTGGCAAGTTATGGTAAAAACACCATAGTGAAGGATACCTAAGTCTAGGAAAAAAGAAGTATTCATGGTTCACTACCAGATATGTTGTATCACTATGTTTGGTTACATCTATAATATGTATAGAATGAGAGTGCTGTCATTGCGAGACTACTCAATGTCAGACATGCCTTCTTATTGTTGTTATGTCTTTCTTGCAATCTAGTTGAGTATCATGCTTGCATATGGTGACTCCATGTATTCACATCATACTCTTTGTTGCAAGTTTGTCTAACACTATAGCTGTTAGTTAAGAAAAAATAGGTTTTTATTATTTTTAATTTAAAAGTTGAGTTGTCCTGTATTCCCTCTTTTTTTTCAGTCAAGATTCGTATTTGAAGTACCTTATAAGTTATAATAATGGATTAAGGTCATTTTGTCGATTTGATTAACTCCTTTTTCTCTTAAAGATTCCATGCATATTACTCTGTTTACATTAATGGGTCATTGCATAGTCAGGAGGATGCCACCATTGACACCTAATTCAATGAATAACTAGCCGTTGTCCGCGTGCGGTGCCTCGGACAGTATATTAAATTTAGTTTATAATCAAACAATCGATTAAATGTTACTCCCTCTATATCATAATTCTAGAAACGATTTGAATAAGTAAGGAGAAAAAATGTCTAATCATTTGTGAATTATGATACGGAGGGAGTTATGATAATAGGAAAGTACACAAAGTGAATTAAGATGACAAGTATAGCATTTATCGGTAGTACAACTAAAAGCTGACACGACACGAAAACACGACGGAAAAAGCGGTTAGGTTCGAATTTTTCGACACGAAAACTTAAATGGTCACACGAACAGACTGAAAATAAATAGTTAGTTTAGGTTGAATTCTTGAACACGAACCACACGAAGCTTAAAATTAAAAGAGGATTTCCTCAGTACCTGTGGTTTGCTTAATTCCTCAGGTACCCCCGAGTTTTTAGAAATGCCTAAGTACCCTCGAGTTAGACAAAATAGCTCAAATGCCCTTACTATGGAGGTTACCTGAGGAAAAATCCAAATAAAAAAATAAAAATTTCATGGGCTAAAATATTTACTAGCGCAGGCAAAAGCTACGACGACACGAACACGACCTGAACAAAGCGGGTTAGGTTCGAATTTTCCGACACGAAAACTTAATGGGTCGACACGTACACGACTGAGAAAAACAGGTGGGTTAGGTACAAGAAACTCACACGAAAAAACGACACGAACACGGACATGACACAATCGGAGGGATAATATTTGATCCTTGAGCATTCACCTAAAAATGTTGAAGATGAGGGAAGAAAAATGTAGAGTAATGTATTTAGTTTAAAACAGAAAGCAGTAATTAACCAAAATCGTTGTGACATACTGTATAGTACAAATGAAAGTTTATGAAGAAAAAAAAGGTAATTTCATGATATTGAAATCTCATCCCTTCTTCTCACAGGTTTTTTGGACATAAAGAAGATAAGTAAAACCAGAAAAGTGAATATATATATATATATATTTTTTTTCAAATAGAAATTCTCTAGGTATCTTCAAGGTATTCCAAAGAACACAGACTCAAACTTCACAATACTGGCGAAAGTAAGAAAATAAAATCCTGTGAAGCTATTTTCAATTAGTAAGGGATCAGATTTATTAGTGTAGAATTTTCTCACATTCTATTGTCAAGTCTAATTGTTGAACACTCCCAATATTCTCCCATTCAAAATTTAGAGCATTTTAACTTCAAAAAATAGAACATTAATATTTGATTATTTTAGTTGTCTATTTGCTATCAGATCTACTAAAAATCACATAAAAATGAGGTGACATTTTAGAACCTTTTAGCTTTAAGAGTAGGACATTCAAGTTTAAAACTTTTTAGCATTGCATTGGAAATTTCAACTAAAATCACATAAAAAGCGTAACATTTAGCAATATTAGCTCGAGAATATGACATTTATATTTGGAAACTTCTAGTTGGTAACTAGAACAATTAAGCTTCTATTTCGCAAAATAGTTAATTAAATAGTCGTACTTCATCTAATCCAATTAATTGCAACAAACTAAATTTCACGCATTTTGAGGAAGAGGTTTAACAATGTAAATAAGCAAATTATCAATATAATTTTACACAATGAAGAATGATATTATAACTTAATTGTGTAAAATTAATTTGATTTTCTCGTTTACATTGTTAAACTCTTCATAAATTGCGTGAAATTTCATTTGTTGAAATAATTTGATACGGAGGAAGTATTTCTATTGCAGCATTGTTTAAATTATAGATGGACACGTAGTTCACTGTTCTCATTTAGCTATTACCTAGTTCATGGAGCATGATTGTTGTGCACAATTTAGTTTGAACTTCCTATAAAATGCTCTGTGTAGTTATATTCTCCATTTTACTGTAGTTGTTTAGTCTTGGGAACTATGCTGATTTGGGCCTTAAAGCTTTAGAATTGTATCCAATTTTAATCACTTTTTCCATATGGAAGAAATTCAAGAAACACCAATTCTGATTACTAAATGTGTTTTTGAAGCTAGGACATAAAGTATCAATATCTCTGGAATTGTAAAGAATATCAAAAGTTGGTATCATTGTTATTTTTACATTGCCATCATTGCTGAATTAGAATGGGATGGACTTAACAGTCTGCACTTTTGTATCCTGATAGGCATCTAGAATAATATAGCAACTGATGGGGATCCTCTGGCCAAGCATTGTCTGAGGAGCTTGCCCGCCGCCTTGGCAGAGAGAGGTTTGATTCTTGACATTCTGTTGGTTCCTGGTGCCTACATGTCAGATTTGTGCTATATCGACTTATTTGCTTGCATTGCAGATGCTGGCGAGTTAAGTGGCGCAAGAAAATGATACTGATAACTTCAAGGATGCAAATGAGGTTTACAATTCTTTCTTATTATCCTTGTTTGTATAAAGTTGTTAATTGTCAATATTCAACAGTAAAGCGCCACCCCACCCACCACACTCTTCCCTAACATTCATTTCCTACGGGAAAAAGTTACTAATTGTTTAATGTGTTACAATTTCTTCTACTCCATGCATTTGACTATCAATGCTTGTGTTTATGCTCAATGGAAATGGAAAAGTGACGCAAAAGGAAATGATGGGGGTAAATAATATAAGAGTAGAACGCAGCTAGTTAACTTCAGTTCAATCCTCAGCAATGAAGTCTGTTAAAGATTATACTGAAAAACTAATTGAATAACTAAGCTACTTGATCTATTCCATACATGTATGTCTCATCTGACGACAGCACATATTTGACTTTTGCTTGTGAACAGAGTGAGCTAATACTTGAGAAAGCCTCAGAACTTTCCCTTGCTTTGTACTATTTTGTTATCTATTTATTTTCATTAAACATCATTTATTTTTGATGAAATTTGGTGTTGGTTGTAAAAGTTCTTCTGGAAAAGAATCAAGAATTATTTTACAGTTGCCATGAACAAATACAAGCCCAAAGTGCCTTCGAAATTTCAGGGTCAAAAAGATAACAGGTGTGATCAGAGAGAGCATTTCAAAATTCTTGAAAAGCGAAATAGTAGGCATTGTCTGATGTCATTATGATAAAATCAGATTCTTTCATCAAAGTTCTCTTAATCGTTAAATTCACACATTGAACTCTTGGCAAATGATTTGAGAGGAGATTTGGAAGAGAAATTTCATTTATTTATTTATTAATTAATTTTATCAATAAAGATACTACTGGCATGTTGGATTTAATTTAAATAGCGGGGTGGTGATAATCCTGTTACATTGGTCATGGCTTACCATTTTTTCTCTATCAGTTTTTATTTTAAGCTAGCTGAAGCAATAAGAATTCAATATATTGCATGATTTATTTGAGCTTCAATGTTAGAATGACGTGCATCTTGGTTCAATAGTATCGATTTACATTCTATATGACTCTGAAGAAAACAGCATGGATTGTCAATTTATCATGGTAGAATTTTTTGTCCATGGAAAATAATTGTTAAAAGTAGAAGGTTGTATATATTTTTGTTTAATTTGATCACTTTGGTGTGTATAATTTTTCTCACTTAGCAAAGTTAGTTACTTAGTTGCTCCGTTTATTCTTTCATATTGACAAAATATTTAACATGAATCTCCAAATACTCATGTTCATCGCTTGATTTTAAACATTCATGATAGTGAGTTAAAGGAATCGAAGTACTCATATTTTTAAAGAAATTATTGTTAAATTTCTAACTGAATTATATTCCTTGCAGGTGCTTATGTACTTGGGGGAAAAACTTAAAGAACTATTAACAATGCTGAGCTGTACCCAATTCAAGGGTTGTTTGCTTTTAGAGACTACTTTAATGAAATTGATGCATATTACCATAGGTTCTTGGTGACGAGCTTGGCCTTTCTACCGGTTGGAGATCTTTGGATGAGTATTACAATGTAAGACAATTTTAAAAAATAATGCAATACTTTTGAAATCAATTAATTGACATGTGTAATGCAAATGATTTCCGTCTCCCTTTTCATAGAGTGCGGAGGCGGAATCATCCTAACAAACTTGACATATATGGTCATAAAAACTAACTTATCTATGTATACATGTCAGTATTATATGTAGCTAGCCCTCCAGCTTGTCCATGTATTACTTTGGCAGCTGACTAGCTAGCCCTCCAGCTTGTCATGTATTACTTTGGCAGCTGACTAGCTAGCCTCCAGCGCAATGGAAGTGCTCCGTCACAACTTATAGACGGTGCAGAAGCCGGTTATTTGTTGTGATTCTGAGGTAAATGTTTTTTCTTGCAATTCTTCTTCTTCTCTGAATATGTGCATCAATTGATTATGTGAAAGTAGAATAATATCTATATTAATAATCAACTAATACTAGTTTTGTTTTGGTTGATTCAACGAATAACTTGTTATGTTATTATAATCAACTAATACCTAGTGCTGATTTGGTGTTGCCCCACTCTACTGACCTTCTTCCCTATTAAAGGCTGAATTCTATGCTTTACAACATGTTGATTGCTGCACTATATTTTTACATAATATACCAAGTTCCAAACACAATTATTCCTTGACTGCCAGAGGTAATAAAAAACAAGACCAAACTTGACCAGGTGAACTTAGAGCCTTTTTCTCCTGGAAGTCATCGAATAAGCTCAAACAGGTTGCAAGTCCTTGCTGAAACCTCTAGCCTCGTTTAATATGAGTGTCACAATATTGGTTGTAGAAAAATTGTCAGTCATAAGGAAAGATTTAGAGGCCTAAAGAGGATAGATTTATATAGCTTCTTACTTTGTTTCTAGATATGGTCTTTCTTGATGATTCTTGAATTTCCATGTTATGATTGATCGTTTTAGTTCACTCTTGGTTAGTTTTAAAATTATAATTAATTATGATCCAACAAACAATCTATCTATGGTCATATGAGAATTCGCATCCATTATTAATTAGCCCATAACAATTGAATATGGTGTTGGGAGGTTGCTGACAAGTAAGTAAAGCAGCTCATAGAGGTGAAGTAAGTAGTGTGTGTTTACTGATTTATATGCTATGCTCTTACTTACCCCATTATTTTTATCCAGAACCTGAAGGGTTAGAGTATTTTATTGGTTTGATAGTTTACAATTATTATTTGCCCAATTATATTCATTTTATTATATTTATATAGACATTTGACTTTTTTACTTTTTTTTTTATAGATTGCAAATGATTCAAGCAACAATGATGGCACGAAGTGGTTCAATACACACCTTCATTTTCTTAGTTGGGCACCTCTTTGAAGTGCTACAAGATTATTTTTATGGAGGAATGTATATATTTAATTTCCTTGGACTATCTAATTATCAATTATACTCTTTGATGGATGTTTTTTTAAGGTTTGTTAGCTACTTATAAAGAACTACTCTTGGAACATAATTAAATGCCTTTAATTTTGTATGTAAATGAATTAGTTGTCTTTAATTTTAATTTTGTATGTAATGTCAACCATGAAGATGATATTATGTACCCTTTTTCATTTTCTTAATTATATATATGTACATAACATAGATGTATATAAATTGTTCAAAATCGTTGAACATTGATGCGTAGATCATTATATCACTTGATGTATAATTCCTTGCAGGAACAAAAAAAAAAACAGGTTATTTGGACGCTTTTTTATGTCCAATTTTTAAAGATGGGACATAGAAAGTCTACAACTTTAGGACTCAAAAAAGCGTCCAATTTATATGGACCGAAAAAAGCGTCCCAATTATTTTCAATAAGAACTGAAAAAAGCGTCCCAAAAATTCGTAGGGGGACATTATTAAGCGTCCCAATGTTGATAAATTTGGACCCAAAAAAGCGTCCCAAAATATGCACGTTGAAATTTGGGACGCTTTTTTAAAGCGTCCAAAGACGAAATTGGGACACTCAAAAGCGTCCCTTTTTGACACAAAWAGCGTCCTAAATGAGCTCCTTTTTTTGTAGTGATATCCTTGTTTCATTATAAAAATTAAAGGGTACAAGGTGGGAAATTTGAAAAAAAATCAAATACAAGTGAAAAAATTCAAAAGTGCAAAGATATATGTGAGAAAAATTCCATAAAATAAATATAATAGTAGTAATACCTCACACCTTCATTCGTCCTAGCTGATCATTAATAAAACTGACACATCGTCAATTGAGTGATGATAAATCCACCAAACATGTTGAGATAAAAGCCCAATGAGATGAGCTATTTCGTCATTTCTAACAACTGTTTTGATAGACCAACTTTATTTATGATAGACCAACTTTATTTATACATATACTGTTTTGAGGTCCCACTTGTCTTTTTTATCTATTAAAATAAATCCAAAACAATATAATATTGTTTGATTGGATTTGTTATCCCACATGCTTTGATACATATATACTTCCTCATCGTGAGTTACAACTTACAAGTATAAACTTGTACTCTCTTCGTTTTTTTTACTTGCACCATTAGAATTTTAATGGGTTTTTAGGAGAGTATTGATGATAGTAGAGTTATGTGGAAAAGAGAGAATATTTAATAGAAAATTACAAGTTGATGAATATTTGAATGAATGAAATTGAAAACTGAAAAGTAAGAAGGGTAATAAATGTGATTCAAGATTTTTATTCAATTTGAGGGTCTGTTTACTTGAACTGAACAAAACTGAACTGAACTGAATTTTTTAAAACTGAACTGAATTGAACTAAACTGAACTGAACTGAATTTTTTAAAACTGAACTTAACTGAACTGAACTGAACTGAATAAATAGGAAGATTTAAGTTTTGGATTCGTGATTTTTAAATATTGATTAGCAATATATTGAAGTTAATTTAATTTGGGTAATTAATTCATTTATTTAATGATTAGATAAAATTTAACCAAAAAAATTAATAAATAAATAAAAATGGAAAACAGTCATAATCGTAATAATGGTAAAAAATTTTTTTTGACCTGTCATAATCATATAACCTAGAATTTTTACAACGTTCATTATTATTGCCTAGAATTTTCTTCAATTAATATTAATATCATCAATATTATTTTTATTGTTATTCTTAATGTTATATCATCATCATCTAATTGATAACATTGTTAGTATTGTCATTGTTATCAATATCAATATTATTACTTAAATAATACAATAGAAAGTAATTAACATAATTGAAAAAAATTTCAAAACTGAACTGAACAGAACTGAATTTTTTGAAACTGAACTGAACAAAACTGAAATTAAGTTTAAGTAAACAGGCCCTGAGAGTATGTTAAAATATTTGACGAATTGTACTCCCTCCGTTCCGATTTGTTTATTACATTTGTAGAATTACACGTCAATTAAGAGAAATTAGTATTTGGATATATTATGTTAGTATTACTTGGAAATTGTATTATTCTTTTAATTTGTTTTAGAGGTGAGCAATAAAATTAAAGTAAATATTTTTATATTTAAAAATGAAAGGATGAGATAAGTTTGAGTAGAAAATCAAGAATGATGAGTAATAAGTAAGGGGTAATATTAATTATTTTAGGAGTAAGTAATATTAATGGGTAAAAAAAGTAAAGTATGAAAAAGGAAATGTAAAGAATAAAATGGTACACTAAAAAAGGAAACGTAAAAAACAAACTAAAACGGGGGAGTACATGCTTAAAAAAAGGTACAAATAATTTAGTACAATACATTTATTTATGGTATATGGTACAAGTAAAAAATAGGGAGAAAGCACTCCGTAATACGAATTTAATCTGGCACTAAGTACTTACCAAGTTACAAGATACTTCGTATGAAGTATGTTCTTCAGATGACATGATTTTCAGTGTCATTACAGTGCACCAGGCTTATTAATAAGATAGCCACCAGAAGAAAACATGATTTTCTCGACTCTTTTCATTCACTGTTTTTTCTTATCTATTTTATCAATCTGTCTATTATTGAGAGGTTATCGGCCCGCTATCCATTTGACCCGATATGCTAATAACATTTCTTTGAGGATCCTTTTTAAACCCGACCCAATTCTGACTCACACCAATCCTAGCTTGACTCGCCTAATAACCATGTCTGTGTGACACCTCCTAAGAGCATTATTAAATAACATTGTATGATTAAACGACGATGGATGAGTTTTAATGAGTGACAAATTTGCATAAATTAAGCATATATATTTATCGATGAAACCGCAACACATGAGGTTCACTTATATTAGATCACGTTCTTACATATTCTGACCGATTTTGCCCCCGTGCTGCATCGATTCATGCAGCACATTGTTGCATGTATCATGACTCCAATTCCAGTTAACTCATTATTGATGCTTTTGACCCTCAATTTCCATCTGTTACTGTTGACTCTGCATTGCTACTTCGCCGGTCATTATTGACGCGACATTGTCACTCTGTTGCTCAAACTGGCAGTGCTAACTCACTCACTAGAATTGATGATAGTGGTAAAAATGATTAAAAAATGAAAATTGAAGGGTACAAGTGTGAAATCTCAAAAAGTCTGAACGAAAATGAGAAAACTAAAAAGTTTAAAAATACTAGTGTTTTATGCGTGCGAGATTATTCCAAACTTTGTTATTGCTCCATGACACTGCACGCTTCACACTATATTATTGTTGTTATTAAATAGTAAAATAATCTTATAGCTTATACTGAAACAATCCCCACCTCCTCATTTTTCCCACCCACTTTTCCCTCCAACATCCTATTAATTAATGATTGCATAAAAAATAAATGATAAATAAATTAATGCATATAAACTAATAAATGTTCTTAAACAATTAACTACTACTCATAAAACAACAACCGTTCGTTAGCTTATAATTTTCCTCCCAAATTGAAAATAGACCTTTAAACATTTATTTATCATCAACTATTGTGTATATATTACATCATTTTTTATGTGATAAACAAAAGAATTTATAAAAGAATATTTTGTGACATTGTGTATACATTATTAACATAACAAGTGATAAATTACATCATCTTTTTGTATTATTCAATTGATTGTTAAAAGAATATAATTAATTTTCTTAACATAACTTTTTATATCTCTTATCTATCTATGATAAATAAATAAAAATCCGTCATTTCTACATTTTAGAAGTATTTTCCCTAAATAAAATCTTCCTTATAAATAAATTTAATGAATAAATCCGTTCATGGCACGGGTGTTCATCTAGTATAATACAAAGTTGGGAAAAAATTCCATTTTTGTGATATATAGAAAGCATTATTGTAATCATACAATGTATATGACAAAAAAAACACACACACACACACACACACACACACACCCCACACAACACACAACACACACACACAACACCACACAACCAACACACAAACACACACAACACACCACAACACACCACACACACACACACACACACACACACACACACAAGAAAATGCATATGAAGTACAAGTACGATGTATAAGAAAATTCTTTGTCGAAATATAAGATTAATTTCATCGCCGAATCTAGTGTTGCCCTAATGATTATATCCACTCCATATGTACGTGAATAATAATTATGATTTTATATAATTCAATATTGATTCAAATTTTAATTTTAATCTTTGCATTGATTATCAATACTTTTAAATTTTATTTTGTTGAGTTTGATCAAATTGTTAGACAAATTTTCTTTTTTCTAATTTTAGCTACAAATTGAAGAGTTGACCATTTATGATTTCTTTTTAAAAAGAAAATTATTTTATAACTTTTCTCTAATTTTTTAGACTTTTTTTTAGTCACTGTGATTTATATTTTCTATTTTTAAAGTAAAATGACAAAACAACCATTTAGTCGTCATTCTATGAATTTAGTTTAGATGATTGATTTTGTAGAAGAATGTGTTCTACAATTTATCACCTTTTTTGAATTTAAATATTATTGTTTGGCATTCTATATGTTTTGTTAAAATTTTCCTAAATTTGTTTTTCAATTCTCCAATAAGTTTTTGATTCTTTTTACGCCATGTATGATTTTCTTAATTGTTAATTTTATAAAATCACTCAAAAAATGAAATCAGCTTGAAATTTAATTAAATGTACAACGTACTTGATGAATTTTGAGTAAAAGTTAAAAAACAATGAAAGTTTTTTTCCCCTGTTTTTTAGACTTTCTTTGTAATTTTATGTATTGTAAAGAACACTAAATGTGTTTGATATTACACCATTTTTTTCTTTTGTTACCCTTTTAGTTTAGAGAAACTTGCTTTTTATTTGAGTTAATTAGGCATTAATTTCTTCACATGATTATGTTTTATTTTGGTAGTATTTGAATTATATACATTTAATGATTTATTAAGTTGATTTTTGTTATTTTTTTCAATTATATGATGAAAGAGTTATGTTGAATCATACTGTTTGCATGCAAATGAAGGGTTGGTAATTTCAAGGGACACCATTGCTCCCCTTGGCTTATATAGAGACTAGCACTATAAGCACGCGATGCTGCAGTTAGTTAAAAGTTTATATTAAACAATATTAATTAGAAAAAATCATGTAATTGGGTACAGTTTCAAATTAACAATGACGGTGAGTTATTATGATTTTCAAATTTTCGATGTAATTTTTCTTTTCAATTGAATCTCTCGACAAAAGAGATTAAATGATTATTACATTGAATACAAATATAATATGAAAAACATAATAATTTAATAAATATTTAATTAATATGAATTCAAAATTATTTGCAATGATTAACGATTCATGTGAAATTTTTGTCTATGTAATTAATGTATTTATACTGTAATTTTTTCATATTACTTAATTAAACTTTTTTCAATAATTTGGCATTTGGCAGGTTAGAGTATATTCAATGGAATAAATTAGTCAATGTAATTAATGTATTTTTATTTGAATTTTTTTACACTAACTAATTAAACTTTCTTTTTTTATTCAAGGGAAAAAATTAGTCAATATATTTTTTAGTTGCTTATTATTGAAAGTACAAAAAAATAAAGAAAATTTATATTTTTTTAATTAAGGGCAAATAAGTCTTTTACATCATTAAGGGTGTTTACGTCTTTTAATAGGGGGACACCATTGCTCCCCCTTGGCTTATATAATAGAGATAAATGAAAAAAACAACATTAGTTTTTATGCCTAATAGGGGGAAGCCGATATAAAAGCATTAAAAAATATGGATTTTAGTTCGTTTCTTTGTTAAAATTTGTTTTGTTAGCCCCACTACTCCTCTAATTAACCTATTGCTCATTCTAATGCATGTTTCCAATAGTTATGATTCAAAATGCTCTCCAATCACTTCCAAAACTTCACTTCCAAGGACACTCCTATAAACATCAATTATTGAGATAATTCTTCCATTAAACCTACAATTTATCAAGTAATCTTGTTGTTTTTTTTGTTGCAAAAGAGGGGACAAGCCCCAAAAACAAGAGAAAAATTAAACCAACATAAAAACTGAAACTAAACAAAGAAGCTAAGCTAACAACAAAAAAAACTCTATAAACTATCTTACTAAGGCCAACTACACCTACTGCTTCCAGTCCTAAGCCGCAGCAGCTGGAATCCGCCTAGCAAGAGCCATACTTCCCAAGTCCTCCAATAAAATGGCTCGAAGACCCCCCGCGAAGGCCGCTTCAATGAATCGAATTTTCTACTCTAAGTCCACTTGAAAATTAGCTAGCCAATCCACCGCCCTATTTGCCACTCCCTTTTGTTCAAAGACTCTTTACATCGTTCGATAAGATAATAATTATGAGAGGAGGAATTGTTGTGCTCTGAATGCACAGTAATGGCCCAACGCGAATCCATGCTCATTCGAACCTTCTAGCAACCGTGATTCCATGCCATAGTGAGCCCATAAAGAGCTCTTAAAAGTTTCGCCTTTTTCCGAAGAGCACCACCCATATCTTGCCGCAAACATTGTTGTTAAGGATAAACAATCCAAGTCCCACATTGAAGAAATAGGGAGTTGAAGAGCTCCTTATTATGGTTAGTTCACCACACTAGTATGAGGCCTTTAGGATGTGCCCAAAAACAAATTTGTGAGAGCTTGGCCGGCCCAAAGCGGACAATATAATACTAGTGTGTGCGTGAACGTTTGACGGCGGCCCAACAATTGGTATCAGAGCGGGATCTACGATCCTAGAAGATGAACACTACAATCATGAAGATTGAGAAATTTACGGGTAGGAATTTTTTTGGGCTATGGCAAATTAAGATGCGAGCCTTGTTGAAACAACAGGGTATTTMGAAGCCTTTGGTTGAAAAATCGAAGGATTTAACTGGCTTGAGCGCAGCGGAATTAGAGGCGATGGAGGAGAGGGCTCACTCCACCATATTGTTGTGTTTGGCAGATGATGTGATCACAAAAGTGTCCGATGAGGATTCGACTTTGGGTTTGTGGTCAAAATTGGAGAGTCTTTACATGACAAAGTCTCTCACTAACAAGTTGTTGTTGAAACAACGATTGTTTTCTCTGCGAATGCAGTCAGGTACGCCTTTAAGGGATCACCTAGACAAACTTAATACTATTTTACTTGATTTGCGTAATTTAGATGCTAAGATTGAAGATGAGGATGCTGCTTTGATTTTGTTGGTTTCTTTGCCTGCGTCTTATGAGAATTTTGTTGAGTCGTTTGTGGTGAGTAAAGAAACTGTGACTCTAGAAGAAGTGAAATCTGCACTTTATACTAGAGAGTTGCGCCATAAGGCGGCAACGAATGAAAGTGGTATAGATTCAGGGGTTGGATTAACTGTTAGTAATTCGGCCAGTGAAAATAGTTTTAACTCTGAGAAAAATAAAAATTCGAAGAGTAGGGGTAATAAAACTAAGAATATATGCCACTATTGTAAAGAACCCGGTCATTGGAAAAATAAATGTCCTAAAAATCCCAGGAATAGTTCCAATGCTAACATTGCATAACAGAATTCAAAATATGATTCAGAGGAGGATTTGGCCTTGACTGTTAGTGGTGCGAGTCAGTCTACGGATCGTTTGGTGTTGGATTCTGGATGCACTTTTCATATGTGTCCTAATCGTGAATGATTTACTACTTATGAGGCCTTTGATGGTGGTGATGTTATCATGGGTAGTAATGCTGCTTGTAAGGTCTTGGGTAAAGGTTCCATCAAACTTACGACCGCAGAAGGGAGAGTGCGTGTTTTGGTGAATGTTAGGCATGTTCCTCAGTTGAAGAAGAATTTGATATCTCTTGGTACTCTTGACAAGGAGGGTTTCACTTTCTCAGGTTCAGGTGGGGAAATGTGTGTTTTGAGGGGTTCGAAGATAGTACTTAAGGGTACTAGATTGGGTACTTTGTATTATGTGCATGGTACTGTTCTGACTGATTCTGCAAGTGTAGCGTCCACAGGTGCAGGTGATGGTCAAAATTTTTGTGTAGAGGAGTCGGTCGCATATGCGTTGCATGTTGCTGATGATATTGAGACATTTGGTTTAGCCTCTGACAGGGAAATAGTTTTGAAAGATCAGTCAGATCATTCGTTGGATGCTATAGGTGAGGAGTTGGAGTCTCTTCGCGAGAATAAGACAGGTGAACTTGAGATAGTGCCACGAGGTCGCAAGGCGACTAGTTGCAAGAGAGTTTTGAAGTGGTACGATCGATTTGACAACTTTGAGGTGGAGCATGGCGACAACGGGAGTCCTAATGCTTGTTGCGTTTATCGTAGTAAGGTGGAGGATTTCTTACAAATTTATGTATTTTGGTGTGTTGTTGACATGTTTATTGCAGCTCAGAAGATGTCGAAGGTATGGAAGGAGTTCATGTCTTGTGTTTGGTTTGCTAGTGCAATGTTTGCTTTGGTTTGCACTAGATTTGCCATTGTACATGTTGTGATTGCTATTGGTAGGTTCTAGTCTCGGCCTAGAAGGAAGCATCGACGGTGTGTGGGGCGATTTGCTCGCTATTTGGTTGGAACGACAGTTGTTAGTCTCATTGATGGGAATGAGAATTTGTGCTTGGTGTTTGGTTATTTTGGTTTTGATTTTGCAAGTGATTTTGTTCCTAGAAGGCTTGTGACAGGTTTGGTATACACTCTTGGTTGTATATGGTTGTGGAGTCTAGCTAGTGGTTTGGGCGTTCATGTTGATCGTGTTATGGTCTTTGGAGATAGTATGAATGCGATTTGTCTTGCAATTGATCAATTTTATTTTGATAGGACTAAACACATTGGTGTTCGTTTCCATTTGGATTTGGTTCGCAAGTTCTTTTGTTGCTTGAGCTTGTTGAACGCCTTTGTTCGTATTTGATACCCTTACGGGTTGTGCCTCAAGGTGGAGGCAATCCTCGCCACGGGATTTTGGTTGGCATTTGTTGTTTGTTTTGTTTGGTGCTTTTTAGGGTCTTGGCATGTATAGGTGAATACAAGTCAAGGTGGAGATTTGTGGTGATTTCGAGTTGTGACTTGTATTACTACGTTTCTCATTTGTTTTGGTTGGTTTGGTTCATTGTTGTTTGTTTGGTGTTTGATCTTGGCGTGTGTTGATAAATACAAGTCAAGGTGGAGAATTGTGGAGATTTTGGTTGTGTGACTTGTATTAATCAAGTCATACAAATTTGGTGCTTGAGGAATATAGTTTGGTGATTTGTATTACCAAGTAAATTAATTGGTATTTTGAGGGTATATGGAGTAAAATGATTGGTGACTTGTGTAATCAAGTCAACTGTTTTATTTGGAGCTTTGTGATGAAAAGGACAGCAGGTATGCAAGTGTATGCACAGCAAGCTATTGATTTCGTGAAGATTGAAGCATGCATTGAGAGCTGCAGTACGTGGAACTTAGTTCTCGTACCCGGGCAGGTATGCAAGGCCCCGGACAGGTATGCGAGTGCAACAAGCAGCAGCACAGAGGAGAAGCCTCGCACCCGGGCGGGTCTGTGGTCCCCCGGGTGGGTCCTGGGCAGGCTGTTCAGCTAGTCTGTTTTTGGGACTTGCGCACCCGGGTGGGTGGCTAGAACCCCGGGTGGGTCCGGTTGGTTTGGCTTTGATACACTTCGGTTTTGCTTTTGTTCGTAGCTTTGATTTTGGATAGATATCTTTGGTAAGTATATATATATATATATCTATATATATATATATATATTATATATATATATATATATATATATATATATATATATATATATATAGAGAGAGAGAGAGGCTTTTTTGCTGTAATCCTCATTTTCTATGCCATCTTACAAGACTTTATTGATGTAATTTGGTTCATGTTTAACTCTGCTGCACTTTTGCTCTGCCTGTTTATTCTGTTTTGGGATTGTGAATTGTGAAACTAACACGCTTGTGCAGATTATGGTATGAATTGGTAGTTGATGCTACCTTTGGGTTGAAAACGATATCTTGTGCATGTTATTAATTTTGTGAATGCTTTTTCTTGATGCCAAAAGGGGGAAAATAATTAGAAGTTCTGGAAGCCTTTGTCTAGCTTAGATCGAGTCAGTTTAATATAGATGTAGTTTAGTATAGTTGAGTATAGTTTGTTTTAATTTATTGCTTTTATAGGAAATAACCAAGTTAGTTGGTTGTTTCACTTAGAGTCGAAAAAATAAAAAAAAATGAAAAAGACAAAAAATAGTCCCATTGAGATAGAGTTGTTTTTGCATATAACTTGTTGTTTGCAGGAACTTCTCACAGGGTTTGTCATCATCAAAAAGGGGGAATTTGTTGAGTTCCCTAGTGTTTTGAGTGATGACAAACAGTTGCAAGAACAGGTACATTGGTTTCGATGAATACAGCTGGTCTGAACAGCTGAGATACTGTTCACAAAAGACTAATTGATTACAGCAACAAACACATAACTACAATCCACTTATTAACTTGACAACAAAAAAGAGCAGAAATTATAATGAGCAAGAAACAACTCACACCCACAAAAAACCATCAATGATCAATGAAATTCAGGGAAAAATTCAAAGACAAACAACAAGTTCTAAAAACAGTCACAAACAATGTTACAAAGCAAAGTGAAACCTACAAATGATCACCACTTTGAGGTAAATCAGCAAGGAACAATCAAAGCTTCTGCACTTATACTTGCTGATTAAACTTATTTACTCCATAAATCATACTTTTACATCAGAAAATAAAGACATTGAACCACACATTCTAGACAAAGATCATACCAATGCAGGAATAATTATGGCAAAAGCCCCTAAGGTAGTCAACTAAATTATAAGCCTCATGGGAATCAAGAATAAATAAACCATAAACATATCGAGATGTGTAAGTATCTCTACAATCCAAAAGTGTTGAGTTCCCTAGTGTTTTAAGTGATGACAAACAGTTGCTAGAACGGGTACATTGGTCTGATGAATACAGCTGGTCTGAACAGCTGAGATATTGTTCTTGGTCACTTGAAAGAAAGTGACATGTATGCTAACAAGTTATATTGTGCAAATTGCTATATGTGTTTGACATACAGGAATTCCAACTATTGAAGCAGAAATTCCTTCGAGGAAGACTCGAGAAGATCAGGCTTATATTGAAGATCAGGGAAGCTTCGAGAAGTTCAAGAACATTGAAGATTAGTTCTAGGATTAGAATAAGTCTTCTTGTTGTATTAAGTGCATGAATTTGTTTGTTGCGTGCTTGTATTATTGGTTGATGGCATTGGGCTTCGAACTTTATCTCTTAGAGTTGAAGGCAACTAAACCAGTTGGTTGGTTGACTTTGACGGTACCAGTTGGGAGAACAGTTGTACTGTTCTCACAACGCGGATCATCTTGTCGAGCAAGAAAAGATTTTTGTAAAGTTTTCTTAAAAATATTTTTTGGAAAGTTATTCTTAAAAACGGTTTTATGGAAACTTCAAGATGATCTTGTGGGAATATATGTTTTGGATATATGGTAATTACTTAAGATGCAATTAAAGTAACATAAGATATTATATCATCTAAGTATGGAATAATATCTTATGGAACTTTCCTAAAATATAAGAAGTAGATATATCTTTATTTATCTCTTATATTCTAGGTTTGCATCACTAGTAATTGCTAGGCCTTTGGCTATAAATATCCATGCATATAGACTCACGAAAATACTTCTCTCCACGTTCTTAAAAGGTGTATATTTGAGAGAAAGAAAGAAAGAGAAAAGTTCAAAGCCTAGATCAAGCAAGCATTGTTTATACACAAGAGTGCACACATATTGAGTGATCAAATACTCTTGAAAACTCATAAAGTGAGTAATTGAGAGAAAAGTAAGTTGTATTGAATTACCAACGAAGGGGTTGGTGATTGGGTAGCAATTGTGAGTTCAGTTGCGAGTGCTTGTGAGTTCAAGTGCGATCTAGCACACTTAGGTTGAGTGTGGGGTGACAATTGTATGTGTGAGTTCACGTACATTGTGAGTGAGAGATGCTTTGTAATTTCGAAGTAGAATTAATAAAAGTAACTAGGATATGAGGACGTAGCCCAGAGTTAGGTGAACCTCGTTAAATTTGCGTGTCTTTATTATTATTGCTTGATATCGTTCTACGTATTGTTTAACACTTATTCCGCTGCGGGACCTGTCCAACTGGTCTACTCTTCTAAAACAGTACATAATCAAAATTTTAATAGGCACTCAATTCACCACCCCTCTTGAGTACCTTCGGGAAACCTTCAATTGGTATCAGAGCCTTAACTTCTTGTACGGTTAACACCTAGAGAAGTTGATCATGAGTACTCAAGAGATGCAAGCAATTGGATACGACAGCAAAACTCCCAAGTTCAATGGAAAGAACTATGCCTGGTGGAAGAACAGAATGCAGAACATCATCATGGGCATTGACTATGAATGCTGGATGATTGTGAAGAATGGTCCAGCCGTGGTCAACCAGATAGATTCATCAGGTGTGGTTCATGTGAAGAAAGAAAGTGAATACATAAGCTCGGACTACAAGACACTGGAGAAGAATACTAAAGCCATGTCCATCCTACAGCAAGCCATTGCAGAGAACGAGACCAACAGGATCTCAGCATGTCAATCAGCCAAGGAGATCTGGGATACCCTAGAACTTGCATATGAGGGTACCAGCGAGGTAAAACGTTCTAAGATTGATTTACTTATGTCAAAATATGAAGCTTTTAATATGAACAAAAACGAGAATATAAATGATTGCTTTGGACGCTTCATGACTATAGTAAATGATCTAAAATCACTTGGTAAGAACTTTACTGACGAGGACCTGGTAAGGAAGATGCTTAGAAGCCTTACAGGTGCTTGGACAGCAAAGGTGACTGCAGTGTATGAGGCAAAAGATTTAACTGTTCTCACACTAGAACAGTTGATCGGTTCCCTCATGACACATGAGATGTTGGTTGATGCCAAAACAGACAGGGAACCAGTTAAGGGCATTGCTTTGAAGGGAACAGTTGATGAAGATGAAGAAGATGACATTGCCATGATGGCCAAACGCTTCGAGAAGCACTTCAGAAACCAGAGGAAATTCATGAAGGGTAAGAATTTTAGTAAGACTAACTCTTCTAATGCAGGTTGTTTCAAGTGTGGAGAAGTTGGACATCTTATCAAAAACTGTCCCAAGTGGAAGGATAGGTAAAGCATGAAGAACGAGAAACAAGCGTTCAAAAGAGCCATGGTTGTTTCTATGTGGGGCAACTCAGAATCTGATTCAGACGAGGAGGAAGACTCTCAGAAGACAAAGTTTGTATGACTGCTTTCCTTGAACAGGTTCCCAAACCACTTCAGGAGAACGGTTGTTAGAACAGATGTCTCATGGCCAAAATAGGAGAACCCAGTTCACAACAGGTAGCTATCTCTAAAATACATGAAGATATGTATAGTTATGATAGAGATAATATGCTTGAATGTTTGGAAACTATGCTTGATGAGATCTTGGCTTTAAGTACTACCTATAAAGAGGGTAAAAAGAACCTTAAGAAGAAAACAGAAGAATATGAAATTGCTAGTGTTAGTTGTAATCACTTACAGGATGTTTGTATGAAATTAAAAGATGAAAAAGCTGAGTTAGAAGGTGCACTAGACCAGTGTAAAGTTGAATTGGAAAYAGTTAAGTCACAACTTCATCAAAATGATTTTTCCGATGATGAAGGTAGTGGTTTAACTGGTCCTCTGGTTGTTTTAAGACAAAATCCAGAGGATTCAATTAACTTTACTGCAGCCAAGGAAAGGGCAAAGAATCTTAGCAAACCTGACATATTGCAAGCCTTCAACTTGCATTTAGATGATGTTTAGGAATTGCATAGTGAATTTGTCAAGACCAAAGCTGCACTTCATACTGTTCCCCCTGCTCATCCTGTTTCAGAAATTAGTAAAATGATTGATGAGTATGAAGGACAAATATGTGATCTAGCTTGTGAAATTCATGAGTTGAAGAAGGGTAATCAGGATAGTTCTGTCAATGTGACCAATGAGTCTGCGGTTTCAAGCCTTAAAATGGATTTTGAAAAATTGAGAATTGATTTCAAATCTATGGATGAACGGAATGTGCTTTTATTGAAAATGTTTGATACCAGAGACAAAGAGCTTGAAAAGAGTCAAAATCATGTTGACAAACTACTGACTGCCCGTAGCAATCTAGATCATATAGTGTCTATTCAGGGAAACAGTAGTCGTACTAGTCTAGGGTATACTGCTAGGAGAAACAGTGTGGTCACCCAGAGACACTACATGGGTTCAGGAATACAAGAAAGGTAAGTATGTGTCTGCCAAAGATATGCATGTGTGCAATTTCTGTAGTAAGGGTGGACACAAAATTGATGAATGTATTCATAAGAGGAGAAGCAAAAGAAAGAACAGTAAACATGTTACTAGTCTTAAGCAAGCTCCTAGGGCTTGGTATGAAAGGTTGTCAAACTTTCTGATGGAGAATGGTTACAAAAGAGGAACACTGGACAAGACCTTGTTTATGAAAACAAGGGGCATTGATTTACTTGTTATACAAATTTATGTTGATGATATATTGTTTGGTGCAACTAATCAGATGCTATGTAATGAGTTTGCTGATCTTATGTAGAATGAATTCGGGATGAGCATGATGGGAGAACTAGGATTCTTCCTTGGGCTGCAGATCAAGCAAACAGATGAATGGATAATGATCCACCAGCAGAAGTACTTGAAAGAGCTACTAAAGAAGTATGGAATGCAGAACAGTAAGGCATATGATACACCTGTTCCCACCTCTACTAAGTWGGATGCAGATGAAAGGGGAACAACTGTGGATGCTACACTGTTCAGAGGTATGATTGGCTCACTCTTGTACCTCATTGCTAGCAGACCTGATATCATGTTCTCTGTGGGGTTGTGTGCTCGATTCTAGAGCAACCCTAAGGAGTCACATCTGAAAGCAATGAGAAGAATTTTTAGGTACTTGGTAGGAACAGTTGATTTGTGTCTGTGGTACCCCAGTGGTAGTACAGTTGAACTGGTCGGGTACACAGATGCA
>SNQN01000888.1:101110-116609 GCA_008642245.1 Bassia scoparia
AATATAGAGTGAGCTGCAGGAGAGGAAATTTGGCTAGATGTAATGATTGAAGAGAAATGACTTGTTCTTGCAAGTGAATGAGCGAGGTAGGGAAGGTATGACCTTGAAAAGTTGGACATTGATCTTGCAAGGTAGAGTATTCAGCTACAGAAGAGATTGAGAGGGAGGAGGATGACCCTAGAACTCGGGGAAAGTGATGATGACAAGCAAGTTGATAACCACCCTTTCTTCAACCCTAAGGTGGATTTTAACAGGAGAGTCACCTTGAGCTTAGGACTTAAGTTTCAGAGTGCAGAGGATATTCAGAAGATGATGAAATACCATGCTATGAGCATTACGTAACTTGTTGCATCTAGTGCAAAGAGATAAGTGCTTATTGTAGATACAAGTGTGATTGCAAGTGGGATCCCAAAAGGGCAGAATTGTTGGTTGTAATTGTTGGAAAGATGGGACTATAAAGTGCCATTTCAAGTTGCATGCATGGAAGGTAGAACACCAAGACTACTGGCAGATTAGGACATTCCAAGGGGAGCACAAGTGTGTAAGGATGATTGTGAATCCAAAGTTGTCCAAGTGAGTTTTTGAGTGAAAGGTACTTGGAGGAATGGAGACAAATCCACATTGGAGCCTAAAATCTTTCATTGCCAAGGTTTTCCTAGACTTTGGGGTGGAAATATCTTACACAAGGGCTTGGTTAGCTAGGGCTAGGGTAAGTTGGAGATTTATGGCAATGCTTCTGATCAATATGCTAAGGTTGGGATTATGTAGCCGCTGTGAGAAACACTACCTGGATCTAGTGCTGTAGTTGCTGTTGATGAGTTAGGTGGGCCACAACACCCCATATTTCAAAGATGTATGTATGCCTTCAACTATGCAAGCAGGGTTTTAAAAGAGGTTGTAGACCTCTCATTGGGGTCGATGGTTTCATCTCAAAGGAGCTTATCCAGGACAGATTTTAGTGGCCGTGGGAAAGGATGGAACAATATTATTTTCCCAATTGCTTGGGCTACAGTTGAAGTTGAGAACATAAACACTGGTGTTGGTTCTTGAGCTGCTTATGAAGGATTTGGGTGGTGATCAAGATGGCCTTGGCTTGACATTCATGTCTGACAGCAAGGTACATTTTATTTACATTAATCATCCTTTTTTGACACAAATTATCTATTAATACACATTTTTAACCCTTATTTTTGTATGTTTTGTGTAATTTGCTTTTAGGGTTTACTAGAAGCTTTCATTAGATTGTCCCAAAGGCAGAGACCAGATATTGTGTGAGGCATGTATGGGCAAATTTCAAATTGAATTTCACGGTAGCACTTTCAAGGAATTGTTTGGGCAGCAGCTAGGGCTTCAACAAGGGTATGTTCTCCTAATGCTATCTTTCATGTTTTAAGCCATATAAATACAAGTTATTAATTTCAATTCATTTTATAGCATGATTTTGAGGTTGCAATGGAAGCATAAAGTACTTGAGTGAGGGATGCATATGAGTATCTAGACAAACATACCCTCTCCACACTGGTCGAGGCACTCTTTCATAACAAATTGCAAGTCTAACATGCTCTTAAATACCTTTGTGAGACATTTAATGCCATCATAAAAGATGCAAGAGATAAACCAATCCTAACTCAAATGGAATGGTTAAGGAAGTATATGATGGCTAAGAACAATGACAAGTGGAGGGGGTTCAGAAGTATGAAGGAAGAAACATGCCCTATGTCAAAAAGATCTTTGATGGATATGAGACTGAGCTTAGAACTGCACAATTAACATTTCTAGGAGAGATATATATGAGGTTGAGCACAGGTCTGATCAGTGTGTTGTCACTTGGCTCAAAGAACTTGCACTTGTTACCAGTGGGATCTTACTGGAATCCCATGTATTCATGCATTTAGGGCTATTTGCATCAAAGGGGTGATCCAGATGAGTATGTGCATGCCTTTTACAGTAGAGCAGCTTATTGTAGGGCCTATGAACCTGCAATTAACCCCATGCCTGGTTCCAACCATTGGGACAAACCAAACTTCCTGAGCCACTCCCACCTAAGCCTAGGACCATGCCAGGAAGGCCTAAGTCTCACAAAAGGAGAAAGGAGAAGGGTTGAGATGATGATAGGAAACTGAAAAGGCTGAAGAAAACAATTCATTGTGGAAAATGTGGTGCTCTGGACATAACAAGAGCAAATGTCAAAACTTGACTGGGCAAGCAAGCTAACCTAAGGGCAGATCTACTGTTGACAATTCATGGACCAATGATCAAAGGCAAAGAAGAAAGCAAGAGTAATTAGGAGGTAAATAAATTACTAAATGCTTTGTATTGCATTATTATTTTACCATGTGTATATTTAAATGAAACAAGTTAAAATTCTGCCATTTATAGGAAAAAGAAGTGTTGCAGTAGCAAGTTCACAAGCAGCCACAACTTCAAGCAAAGCAAGGGAATCTACCTTGACTCAGCTTCACAAGCTTCATGTTCAAGTACACAAAAGAGGGAAAAGCCAAGGTGACCACAACCACTACCAAAGAAAGATTCCAGTCAAATCGAAGAAAAAGAAAGCTTGTCTGAGATTTAAGATTATTAAAGTGCCTTTTTAATGTAGCTTAATCTTTTGAAACAAGAATGTACTGACTACAATTACTAATTATGTATGAGAATCATTTGAGTGTACTTTTGTGGGTTTGAATTGATATGTAACAAGTTCAGTACCTATTTTCAAGTTTAACACTAGTCTAAGATTTGAGATTAGTTAAAGTGTGGATGTATTGAACTCATGATTTTGCTATTCTAAGAAATGAAATTTGCACTTCAATTACCAAAAGCAAGCAGCAGGTATTTCATTTCATTGAATAGAGCACTGTAACCACATACAAGTTCCAAAAAGTAATGGCTTTGTGTCCAAAATACCTGACCAAATCATGCTAATACATTACTAATACATACTTATTCAACTAACCTTACATGAGCATAGCCTAATACAACCTGATCCAAAAGATACAGCCATTACAAACAACCAACTAGCCTAATACATAGCAATGTAAATAGCCTACTGCAAGCAACAACAAACCCAAAGACTTTGCATAAGGTCCTGCCTTCTTTCTTTAGCTCACCATCTTCAAATGTCGCTTGAGATCACCTCTTGCAGCCTTGTACTTCATCTTAAGCCTATCATTCTCCTCAAGCAGCATTGACCTCTGTGCCTCCAAGTCAGAAACAGCAACCTCCAACACACTTCTTTGTTGGATTTGGTGTTGATGACAACCCTCTGCCACTCCTCCATGTGACTATCAGTCCACTTGAACAATTTGGCAGCCCTTCATTTCAGTATCAGGTTTCTGATAGCTTACAGCAAATAAACTTTCTCCCAGGATTCTTGCTTGTCCACGATTGCCTCCTTGCAACTGGAATTCCACAATTACACCTCAATGGATCGTTTTCAGCCATACTAGCAACCAAATTCAAAATTTTATTATAATTCAATTTCTAATTCACAATTGCAATCTAAATAAAAACCCAATTTACAATTGCAATCTAAATAAAAACTCCAATTCACAATTGCAATCTAAAATAAAAATCCAATTCACAATTGCATCTAAAATAAAAACCCCAATTCACAATTGCTAAAAAACCAGAAACCCTAAGTCAGAATTGCAAGACAATCACATTTCGAAAGCCCTACTACCCCAGAAGCCCACAACCCGAGCCCACCATCACAGCTAACCCATTCCCTTTGCCACATGCGTTGAAACCCTAACCTGAACTTCACCCCAATCATTCCCCTTCTCTTTGAAGCTCGTAGCTCCAATGGTGGGTGTGTGAAACTGCCACCCTTCTCTCTTTTTCTTTTTTTTTGCGTTTAGTTGTGGTGCAAATTGGGAAGCTAAGAGCTCCCGAATCTACCACCCTTCTCTCTTTTGTCCTTTTTTCGTGAAAAGAGATGCTACCCAAGATGGAGATGAACTCGGGGCTGCCACCGTTCTGGATTTTTTGCGTTTTGAAGATGTTGAAGGTGGATATGAACTCCAAGGTGATTTTCTTTTCTTTTTTTTTTGTCAAAAGAATTTTGTTTTACAATTGTTTTTATCTCATTTTCATAGTTAATACTGAAATCCATTTTTCTGGGTCGAATGATTGCAATTCAGGATTTAATCTTTTGTGTTGATTGCAATTTTAATCTTTTGTGTTGATTGCAATTTAGGATTCAATCTTTTGTGTTGATTGCAATTTAGGATTCAATCTTTTGTGTTGATTGCAATTTAGGGTTTAGTCTAAGCAACATAATCGCTCTTAATTTCGATCTCAATGTTGATTTTGTTTTTTTTTTCAACAAACAAATTGTAGTTCCTGATACCGATTGAGCCGGAGTGGGAAAAGGATTATGTGTACATGAATTGTCGTAAAGACGCGATTTCTAATGCCAAGTTACGCAAGTAAGTCACTTTTTTTTGTGTTTGTAATTAATTGATAGAAATGAAATTATATGGGATTTCGGGCTTTGATGTAATGATGTTATTGGCTATTCTTGGCCTCTTTGATTTTTCTTTAGAGAATGAAGMAAGTTTAGATGGTTGTTACTTCCAAAGTCCCAAGCTTTAACTGATAATGTTGTATTWTAATATTAAATTTTTGTGTTTTGTACTTCATTATTTGTTTGCTTTTATTAATTTCTTTAGATTGTTATCCAGAATTGATGCATTTAGATCGATTTTACTTGTGAGTATAAAAGTGAGTATCAAAACTGTGATATATGAAATTCTAATATTGATGTGTATGCTTCTACAAAGAACATATAGAAAATCATGTGATTTATCGTCAAATTGTTTCCGGCCTTATTTCATTTATTGAGGTTTTTGTGTTTGGCTACTCCACATGTTCTCATTAGGTTATTTTTATTCCTGAGTGCTGAGCCTGTAATGAATTTTCGTGTGTGCTAATGTCCCTGTGACGTGTAATGGGCCAATGCAGCAGGAGCAGGTCAGCTCACTCACCTCGTGGCCTGTGCAAAACCAYAATACCTTAGTAGCAGCACAAGGACAGCTGCAGCAACTCGAGGAAAAGGAGCTGCAGCCTGCTCTGGTTGTTGTGCAAGTGTAGTAGCAAGTATGGGAACCCCGTTCATAACAGCAACATCAACGTAGTGAGGACAGGGGACAACACTAGAGTAGTGTAGAGGCAGTGCAGAGGACGGTGGCTCGCGGGCTTGCCTTGGTTTTTTGCAAGGTAACCTTCGTGGACTGTTCAGACACACAGGCTCAACTTGCCTCGGGAGCTGTGCTGACACAGTGGCTTCGACCAGCAGTATATGCAGGTAACAGCAACAAAAAAGTCATAGTTTTTAGAGAAGCATGAAGTTTTAGGAAATGAAGGTAGGTAGAGCGTTAGATTTGCTTCATTTTCTCTCTTTATGAAGATAATTAGCACTTATAAAATTCTTTGAAATGTATTTTTGAGTAGTATTTGGTAGTGTTCTTATTTTTCAAATTACACAAATGAATCGAAATGGTTGCATGCATGACACATTTATTGTTGTTGCAAGTTATCTCTGCATAAATGTGGCATCACTCTGTGTTGTCATATTTGAACTATTCTTGCACAATTTGTCCTTCACGACAACATGCTCCAATTTGCTGGATAATTTAGTAAATAGTGGTCGATCATGGTAGAAGATGGCACCCTTTCAATTGTATGCCGCCTTCTTATTTTAGCTTATTTTAAAGTGTTAGCAATCTTATTTTACTGTTTGCTTATTAGGAGCCCTTTCCCTTGCTGAACAATTGATTAGAGTGTTGTAGGAGGTTTAAACCTCCGACTGAATTGAGTGTTATATATATATATATATATATATATATATATTATATATATATATATATATATATATATATTATATATATATATATATATATATAGAAAAAGTTATATCCATTTTTGATTTAAAACAGTAGGACAATGTCAAGTAGAAATTGTGATGCAAACGAAATCAATTTTGGTGATGGAGCTATGGGTTAGGGATGTTGCAAGGAGTTAATGAGATCGYTGAAGCTGTCAAGGTCATGGGATCAAAGGTATGAAGTTGATATGAGCCTTCAATAAGCTGTGAAGTATGTCACCACTCAATATAAGTGGCTTTTATTGGTAGTCTCGATATCATCCAAAGTTTGTAAAGAGTGTGTTGTTATTGATAATTTGATTGAGAGGTCTATSAGTCTATGCATTATGTGTGGGAGGATAAGAGATTTATGAAGGCTTACCATTTYATTGTTTTGTATGTTTACAATAGGTTCACAACGGTGTTATTGAAAGGGAATATAAAGTTCCTAAAGTTACAAAGGATGGAGTTACAGTTGCCAATAGCAATAAGTTCAATGAAGGGAATGAGAATCTTGGTCCAGAACTTGTAAACCAGGTTGCAAAGGTCACAAATACTACTCATAATCTTATATTGTCATATATTGARAATTTGGTGTCCTACTTTTTGTTAGATTTATATTGTCATATTAATKGTTGATGATGTATATTATTTGGGTTTTTTAAAGTAGGTACTAATGAGAAGTTAGAGGGTGATAAATCATTGGTTTTTGTTTTGGGGAATTGTTGATTGATTTTGGGCCCACAGTTGCTGGGATATCGCTAGCCTGCATTTGCTAAAGCTGATGGTGGTGCTTCTGCTAATGTTGCTGTTGGAATTTCACGGCCAGGAGGTTCTTCTRCCTTTGTTGGAAAGGTTAAATTAATTCAATTTATCTGTTTATGCTCCTAATTTACTCTTCTATTTGTAATAGAAAAGTCATTCTTTCCTTATTAGTTTGTTTCTGTATTAGTGTTCATATTATTTGGCATTTGGCTTTTATCTCATGAAAAATTTGTAGGAGTATTTTAATCACTATTGACAAATCTCTTTTGGTTGGATTCTTAAAATCAGTAGTGCCATTATGTATATATTTGATTGTCAGATTCTGTACATTTTGACAATGCATAAGCTTCCAATTCTCCGAACAGAAGTGAATAACATGATGTCCTTGATGTTTTTCTTTGTGTTTATATTTTGCAGATTAGAGATTTTGTTGTGTTGTGATTGGATATATTCATATTAGTTCGATTTGATTAGTCGAATCATATAGTATATGGTTTCACTTGTTAGAGTGTTCTACCCATACAACAGAGGAGCCCTTTTCACAACCCTTATTGTTGTCATATACACTCTCACATCCGGGATTGCAGGCTACACTGCAACCTCCTTTTATCGCCAGTTGGAAGGAGCAAACTGGGCACAAGCACTTTAAATGTTAATATATTGAGATAGAATTCAAATATAACATAAGGAGTTTGAAAGATGACTTACTAACAATTTGATTTGATTCTTTTTTKATGTTTCCTTCCTGCAGGTTAGGAATCTCTTGTTAACAAGGTGCCTATTTTGTGGACCTCTGTYTCTTCACCCCACTYTCTTCAGTCTTAATCTCTTCACTCAACTTTCTCACTCTTATAATTCTCTTTTCTCTGTAAGTTTCGTTCCTTTTCTCTTAATTTATGTTCATTTTGTTTGATTTGATTGAAATTCATGTCATTTGTTTACTCATTGATGATGGGCATTTGTTGATTTGTCATGGGMACATCAGATTGATGTTGGATTGTTGGGTTTTATCATGGGCACATCAAAGATCAGATTTGTCATGGGCACATCAAAGATCAGATTGGTGTTGGGTTAAGTCGTTAAGATCGCTTTATTAGAGGTAAACCAATGTTTATGTCTAATCTTTGAGGAATGTAAAGAACAATTATATGTAATGAGTGTCTTTTGCTTAACTAAATTAATTGATTTATTTTTGGGAAATGGAATTGAATTACGATTCATTTGCGGTGAATCTTTTTTTGGGTTCTTACTTTCATATCAGAGAGAATACAGTGATACATCATCAGCTATAAAGGCACACCACCTAGATGTGGTGCAGCATATTTAAGAGAATAAGAAAGTAAATTTCAAAAATGGTTCCTTACCATTGGATCTCTGGTGTCTTTGAGCTCTATGTGAGTGTGAGTGTGAGATTGAACCCCATAGGGAATGATTTATCCTGAGTTTGAGGTTTGTTGCCTTTTTTATTATTCATGATTTTTTCTCATATTTATTTTTTTTAAGAATAGGGCTGTTTTTTTAGATTGAAATTCAATTTTATAGTTATCTTGCTTAGTTAGAGTTTAAGGTTTGGTTGTTTTCTTTGATTTGATGAGATAAGCGAGTATTTAAGCTGTTTTCTTTATTTTGATGAGATTAGCAAGTATTTAGGTTGGTTTTTWAAATTTTTTTATCAGATCCTTAGCGCTAATGTTGTAGTTCTTGCTGCTCGTCGAAGTCGTGCTCCTGCTTGCTGCTAAAGGTTATTTGTTTTCTTTTCAATGTTATTAGATGAATGATATTTCTTCAATGATCATTTGGGTCCATTAGTTGACTACTTCTTTGTGGAGCAAAAATCTGAACCCATATTTATTTTAGCACTATCAGATAATGATGTTTTAATGATCAATATGGTCTTTTAGTTGATCACCGATTCACCATCTATATATCACGAGCATGTTATGCTTATGCTTGCCAATTCCTGTGAATATGATTTTGATTGACTAAAATAAAAGATTAATCATGTATGTGCTATTTTGTAGACTTCTTGCAGCTAAATATCGTCCCTATGGAGTTTACAAGGATGTACGCAATGTATTATCATGGTTGACTTAATTTGCAACTCATGGTATTATCATTTCATTGGTTATTTTGATGCTCTTTCAGTGTGTAGAATTTGAGGTGTTTTATCAAATAGARCCTGGACATATCAAACCAATATATTTCTGACCAGATCAGAGTAACCATTTTGTCAAATAAACCAATATATTTCTGAYCAGAGGAACGATGACTACAATAAAGTTTACACTTGATATCTTTAAATGCGTGTGAACATAATCTATGAAATTTAAGTAAAAMTGAAACTACAAATTGAGATGGCAAGATGTCATGCCCTAAATCCAATTGAAGACACACTGATAATCGATTATTATTTTCCGCTTTTTCYAGGGTGTGAAGCCTGCAATAACCTACAATAATCTTGGACTTCCGCCACAGGGGTATGGAGAACTAGATGAGTGTTTCCAGAGTGGGCAAGAGCACATGAACTTGACAAAGTTGAAGCTATCAATATATTAAAGGGAACCATTGTGACAGCTGATAGGATACTCACTGTTAGCCAGGTAAATGATATATTCATATTATTTAATATTCATATTATTTATATGTTTAGTTTCATTATGCAAGCTATAATAAGGAATGAATATGTTGAATTTAGGGTTGAATTGTTTTAATAGGACTAAATTTAGGTTTAAACTTGAAAACAATGAACCGGGTTTTAACTTGAAAATTTTGGGTACCTCAGAATTTGCAAAATATTACCCGAGAGGYCGAGACATCTATGATACTATATATTTTTTGTTGCTTGAGGGTTGCAAATAATTTCGACTTAGCTACCTTAAAGCTAATTACTAAAGTTGTTGGGATTTTGTTTACGGAGTACTTATTTATTATTAGCCTTCAGTGATTGGAGTAAGTCCGCTTCATGGTTTGCATTTTCCATGGATGGACWACTATCCTAGATAGTTCATAATATTTATGATCTTCTGATATATGCAGTCATGTACATCTAAGTTGCGATAACTTGAATTTTGATATGCATGTGACATATGATAAGTAGCTAGCCTTGCTAGGTYTTAGTGGCTTTATGAAGRAGATACGAAGTAGATAGTAGGCTAAACAAGCAAGCCAGCACACAGAGCAGACATGGCAGCTGTGAGCTTCCAATTAAGTATTACTCACAGCTAAATATTTTGACTATGCCCCTTTCCATTTGTGCTACATGGAACAAGCTACATGCCACTATTTTGCTTCTTGTCTTTTGTTTGGTATAAAAGGATTTACTTGATAAAATGTAAAACATTAGATGAATAGATTTTTATTTTGTTTTTGAAAATAAATTGGAATTTCAAGTAAATAATGTATTGCACTTGAGCKTTTCTTTATTCTTTTGATATTTTTAAAGCAAATAAACATGGTATTATGCATAATTGTTTATATCTAACTGTAGACTTGCATTTTACATACCGTCCGAGGCACCGCACGCATCAAATGATTGATTTTTATGCTAGCGGGATATATTATTTTCTGTYGGATCAAATGATTGATGGAAGCTTGAGTTTAACAATATAGAAACCAACAGTTAAGGGGAAGTGAAATGTGCATTGTTATTTCGGAGACCTATTACTCTCTAAATTTGTCTTGTGCTTTTACAGATGCTATTGGGGTGCTTCATGGCTGTAGCTGGTCTTTCCAATCCGATGTGCGTGCCTGAGTTTTTTTTTTTGTTTTGTTTTTTGTGAACGTTGTGCCTGAGTTGATGATACATTCGAGTAACTATTTTGTTGATGATGTGGTTGAGCTGCTATTCTAGAGTAGATAATCATGTATTATTGCAATGGTGGTCCTTATCATTTTGTTTCAATGGTCCTTGGATCATCATGTTTGATTATTATATTCTAATAGTTTTTCTGACTTACTCTTTGAGCACTGAGATTTGTTGAAATTATGTAGACATTCTTTATTATTACTACACAATGTAGTCTTTTGCATTATCTATTTTTTCTAATAATAAACTTTCATTATGCACACCGTCCGGGGCACCGCGCGCATCGGCGCGGTGCAACGGCTAGTGTACAAATAAGGCGATAACAGATCACCTTGCGGTATGCCCCTAGAAAGAGTAAAAGCCTCAGTCGTTTCACCATTCCACAAGATTTGTAGACTGAGCGAAGAAACACGGCTCATATAATTACCTCAACCAATTTTTAGGGAAGTCTTATGTCTTGTAGAGAATCATTTATAATGTTCCAACGCAACCTATCATACGCTTTCTCAAAATCAATCTTTAAAGCCATCAAACCATCTTTACCTTGCTTATTCCGCATTATATGGATCATTTCTTGAACAATAATGATGTTATCCGTTATTTGACGGCCAGGCACAAAACTACATTGCGTAGGAGAGATCAAAGATGGAAGGTAAGGCTTTAGATGGTTCACAATAACCTTAGTCAAAATGTTATATACAACATTGTAAAGTCCAATAGGCCGAAATTCATGCAGGAAGCTAGGATTTGCAAGCTTAGGGATTAATGCCAGGAATGCACAATTGAAATCCTTTGGAAAACAATTATCATGTAGAAGTTGAAAAGCCAAATCAACAACATTCTTACCCACAATGTCCCAATACCTTTGATAAAACAATGGTTGGAGTCCATCTGACCCCGGAGCTTTGAATGGTTGCATAGACTTAATAGCCTTGACAATCTCACAAACTACAAATGGATGAGTAATGGCAGCAGCCTCTTGCTCATTTAATTCTAGAAATAAATTTGGCACAAACTTATCCACTACGTAATTTGGAAATCCCTCCGTAAATAGTTCCTTCCAGTAAGATACCACCAACATTTTGACTTGATCAATATCATGACACCAAATACCATCTTTATTTTGCACAGCTTCGATATTATTATGATTACGACACATAATGGTTGAGAGATGAAAAAATTTAGTATTACGATCGCCGTCTCTCAAGGCCTCCATTCGAGATTTTTGGAACCAAAGGATCTCTTCTTCATATAAGTCATCATCAAGTTGACGCCTTAACTTGGCCTCAAGCATAACCAGATTACTCTTCCATCCCTCTCGAGCAACAACTTTTTGAACGCCCTCAATCCGCGCCCAAAGTTCTTTTTTCTTCTAGAAGATATTATGGAATTCTTCCCTATTCCACTTTTGTAACTTAACCGCTAACTCTTTTTGGAAGGGAATAATTGCTGCATTAGTATTCCAATTCTTGTCCACAAATTCATCGAATGCTTCTTGCGTCAACCAAGCCGCTTGAAATTGAAATGGGCATAAAGATTGAGGGATAGGAGCAAAGCCACACGAGCTAAGCAGAATAGGGTGATAATCTGATTTAAATTTTGGAAGGTGTTTAACCCTTCCTTCCTCATCAAATAAGGCACCCCATTCACCATTGCAGACAAATCTATCTAGTCGAGCAGCTCTATAGTATTCTTGATTTTCACCCCTCACCCAAGTGTATTGGGGTCTCGAAAAACCCAAGTCATTCAATTCATTTTTTTGTAGCCACTCCACAAATAATCGACATTGTCGTTGCATCTCAGCTCCCTCCTTACCAATACGTTCATCCGAACTAACTAATCGTATCATTGAAATCACAAACTAATACCCAAGGTCCATGAAACTTATCTTTAATTTGCTCCAATTCTGCCCAAAGCTAATGTTTCAAAAGAAGAATTTTGGCTTGTGTACACTGCTGACAACATCCACGGCACTGCAACAACTTTTTCAATGATTATTGAAATATGTTGAGAATTTAGACTCGCAACAGTGAATTTAACCTCTTCACTCTACCAAAATAGCCATATTCCTCCACGAAATCCAGCCGCCTCCACTCTATGTTGACCCGAGAACCCAATGCAATTGCAAGTACATTGAGCTTGATCACCACTAACATGGGTTTCCACTAAACCAAGGATAGTAGGCTTATTAAACCTTATAAATTCTCTTATAATTGTCAATAAATTGGGACTCCCAGCCTCTTGAACATTCCAAATCATAATTTTAATCGACATTAAAAAATCTGGAAAAAGGGGGAATCTATCAAATACATTCAGAGGAATGTGTCTCATCAACCTCATGAACATGTCTCTAAGATCGTTCATGTAGTTGACTAAGTCCATCGGCAACCGTATAGTCGCCAAGAGATCTGGTGGGTTGTGGATGGGTGGAAGGAATGCATTCATCACTAACTCCACCTTGTGAGCCAATGGGTAAGATGTTATCATGCTTGGGCCCTCCATCGGAGAATCCACAAATATCAGGTGGTCAAGGGGCATGAACGATTCTAGGGTGATAGGGATCAAACTAGGATTCACTGCCATTTTGAGACTTGGATTGAGTTGAAAGAAACCAAGTATGAATTTGTGATCTTGGAGTAGAAGTTAAAGAACCAGGACGAAGTTCTTCCTGCCTATAAATATTCGAGTCCAAAATCATACCCCTGAAGATTTTCCCTCTGTTTTATCCAAAGAAATATCCAAAGTATTCCTTGATTTATCCAAATCACCCATCATAACATCCGTACCAATGATATCTTTATCCCTAATTTGTGAAGATTCCAAGATATCTTGGTTCCAATTATTTTTTATAGGATCCTTTTACTTTTTCTAAAACAAACTCCATAGTATCCAATCTATTTGTATCTTTTAAATTTCTATCTTTTTTCCGGATTGTCTTCAGTAACTTTTGGCCTCTGCTCATTGCTTTGTTCCTCGAAAACTTCCAATATTTCAAATCTCGATCCTAAAGTCAGTGGATTTTTGGGCAACACAGGTGTGATTGGATCACTCCCCTTAGCAGTTGAAGACTTTCTCAAACTATTTCCCTTAACATCTTGAGATTTTCCATTAGTTGGCACATACGAATTTATGGTTCTATTTGTTACCCGCCTTTGCATTTTCTAAACCACCATCCATGCACCAAAATTTTCAGTCTCTACTGTTCTAGGAGGGCCTTGTTGTTTCTAATGACTAATCATTTCCCCCTCTTGGTTACCTACCCTATCCTCAACTGCAGGTCCCTGTAACAGAGTACAATGCACATCTTTATTGCCTAAATGGACACATTTAAAACAAATCATCTTTAGACCTTCATATTGAACTTGCCAAACACGACCATTCATCCGAAACTTTGATAGAAGTGGTTTGGATAAATCCAATTCCACACATAACCGCACATAATGTCCTCTATCCATTGACTCAGTATTTGGACTACTCTACCAATTTTGGCTCCAATTTTATGGAGTAAAATTCTAGCAAAATATTACACAGGAAGATTTGGAATACGAACCCATACTGTGAGTGTTTTAATAGGAGATTTGTTAGATCGACTGAACAATAGAAGAGGGGGGGTGAATTGTATGTGAGCAACTTAAGTTACTTTTCGCGGAATTAAAAGAAACTTAACAAGAGAAACACGAGATTAGAGATTTTTCAAACACAGAAACTCTCAAGACAAACGCCAAGAGAGGAAAAACTGTGGCCTGATGCAACACAGGACTTCGTCTTTATTATAATAGGTTAAAACACCTAATTACAATCTAAGACCCTCGTTCTCAGTTCAATGAAGAACTTCTTGAACCCTTGCAACCAACCCCACTGTTGGTCACACTCTCAAACTCTCGATTCCAATGAATCCCTCGGCTATGAACTACTCTCACAACCCCTTGCTCTAATCAAMAGATCAAAKCACTTTTACAACTCAATTTTACTTAAGACTTGGAACTAGTATGAAGAATAAAGCTCTTAATATTTCTTTGCTCGAAGTGTTTTTTGATTATTACTAAGTGAGAGTATTTATAGAGTGATGTTTGTAAGCATGGAAGCCAAGCAGTAAGTCCACCATCACACTAACTCCTATTTTGTAGGAGTGATGCTTAGTGGAACTTGACTACCAAGTCCACTCACACACACATGATCTGACTTCTTCAGTTTATTCCCGTTGAGGTTCCTATTTTCTCTCAATCAGTTAGCTTGATAATCAAGCCATCTTAAACACGTTTCCAACTACTTCCTTATTTCTAGGATTAATTTATTCCTTTAAAACCGAATAASGATTTTTCACTTAAAACATTTAAATCAAAAGATAATATAATATATAGTTTTTAAGAAAATAAAAAACCAGAAAATAATTCTTAACAATTTGTAAAACGATTTTTTTTATGAAATATTTACAAGATACCTAGGTTTTATTTTCCCTTTACAAACCACTGAATTATATCCTTTAATTATTTAATTCACAAACTTATTTATATTCTTCTTTTTCTTCTGAGCTTATATTTCATACCATACTGCCAAGCTATACAATAAATCTAAAATTGCTAAACCCTAGATCTATTGTACCAAAAATCTCGAAAATTGTTTAAGGCAATTCTGCCAAGGAACTCGAGTCTTCCTTTTAGATTAGCTTCTACCTTGAGCTCAGTTTAATGCATCCAAGAGACCCGGGAACTTCTTTCTTCTCCTAAGATTATCATTATTCCTTTAAGACATCTTGAATCATCAAACATCTGAAAACACAACACTTAACACACATATCAGATAAACACTTATGAGTTTGCCTTAGTTGGTTTGTCGTGACATTCATCAAAATTCATAGGGTTCAACAATATTCCCCCTTTTTGATGAATGTCAAACCAAGCAAACTTTTAATCATATAAAATCACAAATGAGTTAGTGTTTAAACAATTTTAGCACAAGATATATAAGAGAGCAATTTCAAGAAATTTCATACCCTTATACATACTTCTAAGCAAGCAAGGAACTCAAGAGATGAATATGCAGGAACATGATCATCAACTTGTAGT
>SNQN01000889.1:0-54330 GCA_008642245.1 Bassia scoparia
AGTATGGCTGTGATGTGTACATGATTACGATTAATCTTTGTTCAGGAGTGTCAAATCATCGATGCAGCAGATATCGAAGCTAATGAAAGAGACCCAGAGAGCTTTTCTCGCAGGCTGACTTGGCTCCTGTAATGCCACATTTTTTATGGAGCGTGTGAGGCGACAATGGATGTAAAATGTTGAAATCCGGAGGTTATCTTTGTGGGAAGAACTTTAATGTTAGGTGAGGCTCGTAAATGCTACTCTCACAGCCTTTTGATGTTGCCAAGGCAGATGCTTGAGAATGAGGAGTTCGAAGTACGACTCTACTTCTTTATATATCATGTCATGAAGCAAGTGGTGGAGGGAGCTTGGTAGTACTTATGAGATGCTGGCCGCATGCATTGAGATTCTTGAGACCAAAAATGGGCATCACAGGGTACGGTCAATATAGGTGGACTGACGACACAGAAAAGAGACGCTGGTGAGCAAGGCAGTTGGTTGTGTTTCACCATGTCTTCATTGGCTTCAGCCATATGAGGAACATATGATTAGTAACTCTCGGCAGACACAGAGAAGCTCACTCATACACATGGAATGCCATTGAGCTGATGGCATGATCTTTGAATGTGTGATGCTGTTCTACGAGGAACAGTCTAAGTGTTGTAGACAGGAAGAGAGTCAGTTTTTCAGAGCTAATGGGAGAACTTAGTTTAAGAAAGAGTCTCACTTGGGAAAGAATCTCTCTTGTCAGCACATCTTCGGAGAAACCCGAGTGCCATAGCCTACTTCCTTAGAAGTAGGGTTAGGACATCGGAACCGCTGGATGACGATTATGGAGCTATTTCTGAACGCAAGTGTGAGTTGGGGTAATTCGACACCTGGAGGAAACCCTTAGATGAAAGCGCTAAACTGCAATTCTAGCGGAGAGATTGATGTTTCAAGACTGCAACTCTTCACTTTAGCACGAACTCGTTTAAGGCTAACATTGGTTAGACTCTCACGCGGTTTCAGATTGTGTATGACCAAGCATGGATGCACTCTCTTAGTATTTCATGACGACTCACGTAGCCAGGTTAGCTAAGGACAAGCTCTCTTGATGTAGAGCTAGGGATTGCGATGATATGCTGTGCTAATTATAGCCCCCTGGTGAAGTGTTACACCAGTGCTCATGTCGTTGGATCGAAACTTTCCTTCCTAATCGCACAGCTTAGGGTGAGATCTCCAATAGAAGCAAAGAATATGAAAGACATCTTGCGAAAACACGTTTTTAGAGGTAGTGCGGGTAATCGTGAAGTAATCGATGCACTGGGAACTAGGTATAGACCTCTCTTGCAAAAGACAAAGTTGCTTAGTTATATTCTATGATCAATACTGTATCTCCCCCTGGCGACGCTGAATATAGTCAGATATGTATATGAACCATCATTGTTGTTGTCAATCGTAGGTATTCTGAAGGCTGATGCGGCATAGTTGAATTTCCTTTTTTTGTCCGCATCTTCTCATTTGGCCTTTTTAAGACGTCACTAGAAGTTGTTCTTACCTTGTAGCATGTGCTTGCAGTAGTTGTCTGATTCAAAGTAATCCATAAGAGGGAAAAGAGTAGTAAGCAGAAAGGCGCATGTTATCCTGAACCTGCCTGGGAGAGATGAGTCTGCACAGATAGGAAGGTCTTGCTCATACGCGACAAAGACGAGTCATACTTATATCGACAGAGAAAGGGCAGGGTAGTGGAGATTGAGCACTGGGTCTGAGACTTAGGAAGGAGGTAGAGTGGAGTGCAGGACAATGATCCCTAAGACTAGGGTTACTCACTACTGAAAGATTGCAATGACTGGATCCTAGCTCGGTAGCATAATGAGACAGGGCGATGACAGCTCTTCAGATCTCAGGCAGAGAGAGAGAGTGCAGTGTCGGCATGAACATTGGTCTCTCCATGGTCACTTGTTGACGCTGCGTCTGGAGTAGTTATCTTCATGGTTTGTTGTCTCCGAGTCCGTGTCTTTCTTGGAAAGTGATTGTGCTGGCTCCTACGCTTCTAGTATATCCCGAGTTCACCTTCAATCATGCATAAACTATGTCCTTGAGATCGTAGTCACTCCTCAGTCGAATGGCCATTGCCTTCTATGGTATTGATATACTTGGTCAGGCATCTTACCGATTTGGCCTTCTACTGATGAGGTGGATCAAAAGTCGGGCCATGGGCTTCGAGCAGGCCCATCGCTAGTCAGGTGACCAAATATATGGGTGTCAGGTGACACCCGGTGGTATAAAGCTCATGTCTCTTTCAACTGGTTCGATGGTCCCCTCAATAACTGGCTTTCAACTGGATATTTAAGCATTCGATGTCCTACCTTGTCATACAAGGACGCACCCTTTTGGTAGAAGGGTTTCAAAGCAAAACTTGTGGATTTGTTCGATCTTTTTACATTTGGTCATCTTTGCATTCATTTGCTTGAGGAGGTTCAGCAATCTCTTTTCAAAATATGGGGTCTAAGGTTAGCCTTACTTCCAGCTGTAGATGGTTCTTTCTTGTCCTGTTGTCGCTCGATCTTCCAAGAAGACGTAGCGCTTGAGCAATGTCGTGTATCGGCCTCCACAGAATTATCAGAGCTTCAGTGCTTGTTTCAAGTTGATCGACCTTGGCAATTAGCCCGCCCGGTCGCATTTAGGTCAATTGAAGGTCAGTTCGCCTGGGTTCCTTCTAGCGATTAGTGGTGGATGGGCTGTTGTTTGTCGGAGTCTGCTTAAAAACCGTGGAACGAACCTGTGTCTACGACTCAAAACCATTAATTCCTCCTGTACGGGCGTCGGAGCGTCACCCTGAAAAAAATGGTGAATGCGCTGAGGAGCCGGACTGGGTCCGGTCCCTCCTAGCTGACACCGTGGCGCTGCGCGGTGACATAGGCTAATCTTAAGGGGCTTGTGGTCTTGATGCTTGCTTATAGAGTAGTAGAATCGAGTGTCTTGCCATTTATGTGGCATATGTCGTCGTCGTACTGATCTGGCCTTCCTATGAAGTTGAGTGTCTCATATTGAACTCTGGAGCATCCGCACGTGCGCCTAGGTGAAGTTTCTTAGCCACTTCTTAAACCAAACAACAATTTGATTTGCTTTTGGGAACAGTTATGTCTGGTGGTATATCACACTGTGTATAACAGACTTGTCCTATGTTTCAATGGCTATATTTTAGCTTTAGGCAAAGACGAAATGTTGAGCTTACTCATGTGCTGGCTAGTACACAGTGTAAGGGCCCTCTCATATATGGGTGGAGCTCTGGAATAGCCGGGGGACAGCGTCACAGGTGGCACACAGATGATAGTGTACAAACAACACTTGGCCCCTGAAGGGCACCGTCACTCTAGCGTCTCTAACTTCCAATGCGATTAGTTTTGGTAACTCGAGTTAACTATTATATGTCAGATAAGACTAACAACTATTCATATAGGTTCTAGTCTCACCATTTTTAAAATGCTATACACTAAGTGCTATCATGTCTAAATATTGTCACTACATAATGCCCATAGAGATTCATAAAATTTCCTGGTATTCGTTAGGTGTTATATTGGTTTAATAGAGCAAATTACTATGCATCATAGCTGACAATGTATAGATTATGTATGTGTAGGATAGTGTTTGTGACTCACAGTTCGTGTATTGACACTCATCACGGAGCCTAAGCGGTAGGGTTAGTTCCTTGTCAATTACTCTTTATTAGGCGAGAAACACGTATTAAAATTTAGTGGGTCTTTGTGTATAATATGCATAATATTGGTATAGTATAGATGCGAAGATCAAGTCAGTCATTAAGGTTGGTGTGAAACAAGTTAACTCGTGCAGAAAGAGAAAGGACATATGAATATAGTATATGGTAGCCATTAAGGTTGCTTTTAATTTCGCAATTGTCGAATCGTTTGATTAATTAGTGTTAATATAGCATGCAGATATTAGCATAAAAAATGTTGTTCAGAATTTTTAAAAACAAGCATGCATAAATTAGGTTGGGTAGTTTAGAGATCTCGAGCTACAGTGTGGTACCCTATTACTGCTCACCTCGAAACAAGACTGATCGATATGAATATAAATTAGTATCAGAAGACAGTCTGCATATCGGACGATCCTTAGTGTAACCCATATAGTCAGCTCTTGTTTGGAATTACTCCTTAGAATACACTATGTGAACAGAGACCATTCTCTCGTTATACATAGTTTTGCACAAAAGCAGCCTTGATATGTACCTGCTTTTAGGATGTGTGCTTCGACTTATGTAGTGTTTGATGAGTGTCTATGTGAGTTAATAACAAGAACGTACATGAAGCTAGAGTAGGATGACCGAGAGAGAGAAGAGAGAGAGCCAGTAGAGTATGATGTGAGACAGAAGCGAGAGGAGGCGAGGGGAGTACTGAGCGCAGTTGGACGAGAGGAGGAGAATGACATGAGTACTCAAGACCTAAAAATTCGATCAAATCTGACCTGGGGCGCTAGGCCATTTATAATGAACTCCACTATTTAAGGAGCAGTTTAATTTAAGAGGTGAGATCGATAATAGTCGATGTACAAACAACCAAGAAGTTTTTGGGGGTAATGTTATCGTCATACACAGATGAGGGGTTAATCTGGTGTACAGCCAATGTAAGCCTTATGTACTAATACCAGTAGGAGTATATATTGGCTTCTGTAGATAAGAGCGAGGTTCCGTTACTTTATTGCTCTGCCTGAATAGCGGTGGCACTTCTTCGCCAGAATTCGTACCTATCTCTGTATCGATATAATAGAGAGTGCTTGTTTCTTACAGGAGGCTCTCGACTTGCTCTAACTATTAGGTACCCGATTATTCTCTGTAGATACAGAGTTATGGTTGCGATTTATGATACGGTTATTCTTATTGCGCATAGTTGTCGTAGAATTGTTTTACCGCTCTGACACACAGTACGCATGGAGTCTGTAATGACAATAGTTACTCTCTTGTAGTAAAAGAGAGAAGAGACGGTTACCAGGATGAGCAATATTAATCACCGCAGCCAGCCTGGTACGATTTATATATTATAGTTGATATCTATTTGCGCAGATTAGGAATGAGATGAATGAGTTTTTTTAAACCAGGTGGCTCTCACCAGCCTGGTACTTATCTCTGTAGAAAGAGTAGGATTTTTGTGTATTTTCCTCAAGAGGGTAGAACATTTTCGACATGACTCTAACGGGAGGAATTAGAATTCAACTACTCTTACTGGGCAACAAAGTAGTCTACGTAGGCCAAATCGAGATGACCGCTAGATGAATCTTCTGGAGTCCTACTTCGTGTTTATTGCTTAAGGTGCATAAGAGTTTTAAACCATAAAATCTGACAGAGGGCGCGCAGGCAACATATGTGCGCTGCCAGTATATTATGATAGTTATAGTGAGAGAAAAATCTCGTAAAACGATAGCTAATAAGTAACCTATATATACTACGTAACCTGCAAACAAATGCATTATTATATAATATTATATATATTATAGTATTGTTTATATGGTGTAATCCTTAAACTACTGTGCAACTTGCGAGCATTAATGGTGACAATGTTCGTTAGACCTGTTAGTCTACTGTAGACTCGTCTGCAAAGTATATTTTGCATTGTACATAAGTATATTCCACCGGTGCTGCTGAGTTGTAGTCTTGATCTTTTGCGGCATAGGGATATCTTCGGACCACATATGGTTCTCGTGACTCTACTCCATAGCTGGGCGACTATTCTAGCTGTAACTAACGTGTTAGTGTTCCAAGCCAGTCCTTCAAACGTCTTCTGGTTAGTGAGAATCTGCCATGGAGGTAAGCTCATTATCCCAGGGCGAATTTACAGCTAAAGCTTGCATGAAATTCCTGCCTCGTACTGAACTGTCTCATGTCTAAGACTTTGACTGTGGGAATCCTTAGACAATAGAATGCCGCGTGCTTCATCTATGCATAGCAGGATTGGTCCTGCCTACTTCTCTGTTTGGATCATATATGCGGTTGGCTATCCCGTTATGCATAATGAAATGGTCTGTTATGTAAATACTGATCTTGCGCCTTGCTTCGCAGTTTGGACTTTTCGCCGTCGCTTCTCTTGACTTCAGTTTACTCTTCACTCATCGCGCAGTATGAGTCGTTCCGAGGCATTCTGACAAGACTTGCTCGATAGGAAGTTTGAGGATTAATAAAGGCTAGGTAACTGTCAAGAGAGTCGTATAGATGAGGACATCGATGCGAGACGAATATCACGCTGGTACAGCGTCATATTGGTATATCAGATTAGTGCGCTCCGTGTCTTGCATCTGTATGTATCAGGTCGCATGTCAATCGTGCAACTGACCAGCTGTTTTTTACAGACTGTAGATCACTTCACAACTTAGCGGATAACCAGGAACACGTACCTCTGGTAACTATAGCCACGATTGCTTCATCATGCAATGGTCTGTCTATGCTAGGGTCCTTGTCTTGTCATCTTAGCTTCTCTTTAGACCATGCTGCTGCAGTTGTGATCTGCTTGTATGCCTTCGCATCTCTCGGCTAGTGTACGAGAGGACGAATTAAACTTTAGGTAATCGTTGCCGTATGGAAGTCCTGATGATGGTGCTGCAGTGACTGAGCATAGATACAATTTTGTACAACTGCTTTGACTCTTGTAATCGTGGGTTCTACAACCAACAACCCTTCGCAGACTGCCATACTATCAGACTCCTTGTCCATGGGATCACACCGTGCACAAAGGCACTAGATTGCACGTACTGGTCGAATACTAGGGACTGTGTGCTTTGAGTTTGATTTGGCTTTCTCCGACCTATCATCTGTGATTACGCTATGCGCTATTCTGCATATAGCTTCATTAGATAGTGGACTTCGGCATTGACATTGCTTTCTCCGGTTAGATGGTCAGTGTTGAGATGTAATGCCGTCAGGTGTCATTCAATTTCCGTAGCACTCTGCATGAAACTAGTTATATCAGATGACACAGCACCATTCGATCTCGACATTTGCTTAGGGGCATTTTGGTCATATCCGTGCATCGTATTTTCTCCATTGAAAGTGCCGTGGGTTGCTGACATGGGTATCCAGGAGCAAGTTCCAGCGATGAACCCCCCTCGACATTTCGAACGCAACAAGCTTCAGCAAGCATAAACAAGCTCGCGGCCACCACTAGATAAGTGAGCGACATCGATTGGTCTTGTGAGCTCTCTAAAGATGTGGGGGCCGAATCTGGGTCGCAGAGTCTATCCCACCCTATGTGACTGGTCGGTTTGACGAGATGGAGCATAAATCCTTTGACGTCGTATATAACACCAGTATCACTTATCGTGCGCCTCTATGATTGGTTGACTTCATTGTTGGCTTCATAGACCTTCATTATGACGTCACTCTAACCGAAGTAGCCTTGTGATCGCAGTTGGTCTGATGCTGCACACGCTACTCATCTGATAGATTCCTCAGCATTGCCTGTAATCGAATCCCTTGGAAGTGAGCTTAGAATATTGGCTTTGCTTGCTCTACAACCAGCATCAACAAAAATCCCAATACGAATTCTAGAGAAGGAAGGTATGTAGATGGTGGTGTCGACTCTCACTGTTCACATTCTCACCATAAGCGATATCATGAGTGAATTCATCCTTCGTGTAGCTGTCTGCCAACTGACAATTATATACGCAAATTATGCCATGTGGTGCATATGATGTTTGTCAATTTGTTGTGCAGACGAAGTAATGATATTAGGGTGCTTTTCCCTTGCTGTGTGTTACTCGCTTCGACACGTTGTCTTGTAATGCTTCTGGATACTATGTTATCATGCTCATCCAATGGTGGTAGGTGAGCGTATCCTTGCAACTCTGGTACTTCATGTCGAAGTTATCGGATCGCAATGGTAGAATGAGTACATATGCCATTGTAGCTATCTTTTTAGGTAGCAGCTTTCTAATAAATAACATGGACCATGGATACGGTGATAATAAATTTATTGGAAGAGGTAGTAGTTGTGTAGCCCATAACGCCCTTATGTTGCACATGCATACTGCATATGCCTTGTTATATTCTTCTCTTGTTGCCTTCACTCACTGATGGTATCATAACCTTTCCTGCTATATTTGGTCGTCAACAATGTGGAATGCCGCACATTGTAATGCGTTCTCGACAGACCATTGTAGTAGCCAGCTCTTTCATCTTGGTGCAATAGGCCGGCAGAATAGGCTCTCCTGACCTCATACTCCCCCCTGTTACGTGGTTAGCAAACTTAAGTTGAGATCGTCATAAGGCACACCCTATTGCACCATGGACAGGCTAGAGTTGCAAGCCGGCTATGGAGCCTCGTATTGTGCCGCTTCAATGGCTTGAAAATGTGTCACTGGTGTCTATGAGTAGCTATAGTGTATGATATCATGGGACGGATATACGACGTTCGAGTGTAGTGTTATATCTTTCTCTCTTGTGAAGAATCCTCGAGTCTAGCTACTACTATAGAATTTGCAAGTGGAATTCGCTGCATCTCCGTCCAGGGATGCTCATACCTATGTATATGATAGATTGAGAATAGAAGGGTGTTTTTTTCTCACCTTTCTAGTTGTTTGAACCCTATTGTCAGACGGTAGCTACGGATAGGACCAAGTCGTGTTACATCCTTTCGTTCGATAGAACGTCATTCTTCACAATATGGTTTGTGTTGTTAGAAACATTTTACATGCCCTAACGCGGAAATCAAGGAGCCAATTTGCTTTGTGCCTTGCTAGGCTGTTCTTGAGCTGATCAGTTTTAAAGCTGATTCCAAAATCGCAGTAAGCTGCCCCGTAGTTGCTCAGTGTTGTTCCACTGAATCGCTTTGTCCGACTTATAGTAGCTTTAGCATGCAGCTATAGTTTGCGAAGAGAGTATAATCTATCACAGGTGCGCAAGTATATCACCGTACAATCGAGTTGGTAGAGGGACTAACATCAAGGGTGAGCTCAAGGGTAGTGTAAGTCTCTATGAGCTAATCTCAATAGTTCTGCTTGATAACTTACTGGCATAGTGCAGCCTCCTTTCATCATTGGATACCTGAGTTTATCCACTCAGACGTCTTATATGACCTTCGAGAATTGGACGAGTAATGTTGCTTTCAACATTTGTCTATGTTGTCTTTTGGTGTTTGCCTTGTATTTGCTAATTCTTGTATCATCTTGTAGCAGAGCGATTACATTGTGTATCTCGTTCGGAAATGCACGTCGGTTTTGCTACTGACTCTACAATAGTCGTTACATGGCGATAGGGTCTGTTGCTATTCGTTATCGAATAGTTTTTCGAGCGTTCTGTAGACGGAGTTATATAGAACTGGCAGGACATCCCTTCCAAGCTGTGTTCGGAATGCTGAGACTGCAATTTACCAGGATCATTTGTTCTCAAACCTGGTTTAGTCAGTGCGTATACAGCATGGTGTACTTCTAGCTCGGCCTAAGTGAGTATGCGTGGTGCCTTCAGAGGCTTGAGCATGGATGTGCGTGGCATCCGTGGAACATGATTTTTCCACTGGATATTGACCATTGTCGGAACCTCCCTGTAGGTGGGTACAATCTGGTCGTGTCCCCCTAATTGATGTAATTGCTATGTTGACCTTGTGCTTAGCTCTTTTTACACGAGAAAGCTTCGATTGTACGCAAATGGGTTGTGACTGTGTCTCAGGATTGTGGCATTACAATGGCGCATGATCGAGAATCTGCTTGATAAAGATGTCCTCGTATTGGACGAGTGGATGGCCGTTCATGACTGTCGTTCCTAGCTCTCTCGTCATTACTCGAGGTGGAGAGACGTCTGGGATTACTAGGCGGGCTATCAAATGATGCACGCGTTGCATCCATTATCAGAGGGACTGAGGAGCATCGAGATCTGGCACCTCTCTACTGATGTAGACGCACTGAATCCCAGAATTCTACACGCCAGCACATATGATCAACTAATCAGACACTAGTGTTCGCTATTCGTGTGTTAAGGTTTTGACGGCATTGGTGTCCTTCCTCTATATTAGGGCAATGGTATGGCAGATCTGTCATTAGCTTCGCTGTTCTCTCCAAGCTTGATCCTGAGAAGATTTTTCTTCTATTTCTGCGATATTCGCTATGCCACTAAGCTTGTTATGGATTCGGGACATGGTAATCTATGCTACTAGTATTACTGATGCAACCTTCACTGAGGTTGTTATCTGCTGCTCTTGAGTCTCAAAGACTGTCGCGCTCCAGGTCATAGGTTGATGTGTGATGCGCCTGGCACCATTCCGGCGTCGATCTGATGAGCTATGGCGGCTTGGCAACTGACTTAGAGGAGTGCATACGAGGTAATTATTTTTTAGACTTTATACTGGACTGCTCTGTTATCAATGCATTTTCTTTTGCTTTGCTGTGTTTACTGACTTCGAATGTTGTCCTTCTGACTCTGTGTGTTGCTGAAGCGTTTGGACATGTACACTGTGGGCTTATTGGTGCTTTACAGCGCTGATAGAGAAGGCTGGTCGCCATGATGGACAAGTATGAGCATCTCGAGAGCTATGCAACGTCCGCGTAGATTGGAGTCATATGTGTGCCATCGCGAGTGTCTAGTTCCGATGCCGGCAAAGACAGCGCGAGCCTTCTCCTGTTGGGCGAGTTGGTGGCTCTTCTATCTCAGGTCGATCTGTGAAGGATTCTCCAGCCCTATCCATCTCCCAGGTGGCATTTTGGTATTTTGACGACACTGCGAGACATTTGCCAGCCCACTGGGTAGTGGGCCACCAGATTCCACAAACCGCTGAACGCCAACTGATCGATTTAGAATAGTATTTAGTCTATGATCCTTGCCTCTTATTGTATGCTTAATTAATAATAGATAGACTTGTGATCATTTAACATAAACAATCTTGCTACAGAATGGAGTGGCACACTCTATGGGCATGGGCGAGCGTGATTCTTTCGGCGTAATGAAAAATGTCGTCGAGTACTCTTAACGCTGCATGTAGTTAGCTTATCGGCTTACCCCGTGGCGCTGGAGTAAGGACGATGCAAGCACTGAGTTAGTGAGGCATGAAATTGCTCTTTTACAGGTGCAATTCCCCAGGCATTTCATCTCAAGGGCTTTGTTGCTGAAGATACCGGCAATACTACAGTGCTTGATCAGCTGTAGCTCGTGGTAGAGTAGGGCATAGCTATAGGTCTCAGATCTACTCATACCTCCTTGCTAGGTAGTCCAGCGCAAGTCCTGACCAGTCACCTATGCATGAGAACGTAAGCACGATTCTAGTTCGGGTTGCTTTCTACCAGGCACGAACTGATTCTGTACACCGCTTTGATCACAAAGCGAGTCTTGTGGAATCATGGTTTGGGGGCGGACCTGGAGTACTGTCTCCTTGACTCTCGTGGTCTCCAAGTAGAAATGAGACTGAGTTCGTTGAGAATAGGGCGTCACGAGTTGCCTCTTCTATGGTTCCTGTTGGACTTGAAGCGAGTCTCTTACCTTGCATGGTATGAAAGGTTGCTACGTGAGCCGGCTGCACCGCGAGTCGCACCCATTAGTCATCATACCTGCCAGTTCCAAATGTGAGGTAATGTACTGTCTTGAATTGACTGTCTTTATCCCATCTACCATCCTTCTTATGCATTTGCTACTCCCATATAGTTTGTGCACTAACTCAGCTGCAGATTTATCATCGTCAGCTAGCCTGATTATGACATCCGTGAGATCCTCCTCTTTTGCTTGGACTTGAGGCATTATTTGACTCAATGCGAGAGTCATTGGGCCTGCTCTCCGTGTCGCTAGGCTTGCTCAGATACGATGTCCCTGGAAGTTGGAAGCGTAGCGGAACATTTCAATTTTGCCTTTCATGCAATCATTCACCTTCATGTGCTGACTTGCATATTTTGCAAAATAGATGCCTCGGGCAGCGTTATGAGGCTGAATGGGGATATAAGATGCTTGGAAAGCATGCCTATTGTCACAGAGAACTTGGGTAAGTGCACATATCTCGTGATTTCAAATGTTTTGTAGGGTCGGGAACCGTTTTACTGACTTGAAAATCCTTGTGCGCGTCGTAGGGCGACGATGAGATGCTGATGACGACGGTGACGTGCAGTGTAAGGCCAGTCCCTAACCGGGCTGGAGCTTCGACTTTCCGTTTCGGCTGGACCCTTGTCTTAACTCACGCCTAACGAGAACCCTCTTGCTGTAGTTACTTTCCCTGATGGAGATGTCGACGGGTTTGCCTTGGCAAGTGCTAGCGTCACTTGGTTTTTCGATGTGTGCGAGCAATAAATGTCTTGGTACCTATAGGGAAGGGGGGTGACCTAGCTTTGGCATTTGTTTGTTTTAAGAACATAGTTAGACTTTTTGACTTGTGTTGACTTTTGCTTGACTTGACTTGACTCGATCACTAGCTTAGACTCGAGAGTGTTGTGTAATATATACTAGCTTGTGTATGACCCTAAGACATAGCTTGTTTTTGTAATGCCGAGCTATGTAACAATTTTGCAAAAGCCAACCTCGTCTAACAATATACAATGTAGGTAATTAAACTTTTTAAAGACGACGCGTTCGATCGTCTTGTGTTGTTGTGTATGTTGCGTTGCATTTGTTGAGATGCGAATGCCGGCTCGTTCCCCTCTTGAAAATGTAGGGTAAGGACTAAATTTGGACAAGAACTGCATGCCATCGTGCATGGGAGCAGCTAAAAAAGAAAATCGGCCGAAACAAACCAAATGGGTGTAAGTAACGCCCAGAATCCGAGCCTTTTTTGCTCGATTTTCTCTTTTTGGCAAGTTTATTTCGCCCTTATTGCTTATTGTAGACACCTAAATGTGTCTCCCCAAATGAGTAACCGATGATGAAACATACCACGTGTCGCGATTGATTTGACTCTGAAAAGACGCAGGCCGAACTCGTGAAAAGCTTGAAATATGTGAAGTAATACTCGAACCATGAAGCAAAGGTCAAATAAAAGGCAAAAAGTATTTTAGATTTTTTTCTCATTTCACGCAGTAGTTTTAGATTATTTTTCTGATTTTTCTACAATTTTCTATGATTTTTACAATATTTACAAAATCAAATAGCAAAAAATACAAAAAATGCAAAATACACAAAAAATACGGTAGAAATACGGGAAATGTTCTAGAATCGATTTCTTGGGGAAGAGGGCGTCCACATTCAACGAACATCACCCGGAATCGAGAATATAACACTCAAGAAGCGTATATACACTCCTCGAGCGTATATATGCTCCTTCGAGCGTTATATGCTCCAGGAGCGTATATACGCTCAGTCCTCCATACGTGCCTATAATACATGCCTTTGCTTCATTTCGAGGGGACTTCCACACGTTCACAAGCACGTACATTCCTGTCTACACTCACTCGCACTCCTTACTAATACAATCAGAGTTCTTGCTTCCTTTTGGGTCACTTTGAAGAGCGATATGAGGTATATCCTCTGAGGTTATCACCCAAAACCTCATTTTCGTTTCCTTCTAACTTGATTAACATACTATTGAGTCTCACTCAACTAATAAATGTAGAACCCACCTTTTTAAATCGCTTCATGTAAATATGTAGGATTATTTATCACTTCTGGTTGTTTTTGTTTTCATTAAACTCTATTATCCTTCTCATTTCCTCGTTGTCATTAACGTTGCTTTGTCATTACTACCATCTTCTTTGCATTTTGTATAACAAGCTTTAAAACGGGGCGCTTTTCTTCATCAATACTAACATGTTTGTTTGATTTGTTTAGCGGATCGGTCAAAGGAGCTATCATTATGTTTATTATTTTTCTAACAATTTGTTTGTTTGCAGCGACAAGGTAAGGATGATGTATTTTGTATATGCATATTGTATATATGTTTTGTATTGCATTTCGTTTTCTCTTATAAATAAAGAACGGAAATTATGTGAATCACATTAAAGTCAGATTAAATCATGGACAACCGGCTTTTAGGCACCTTTTTAATTTGACTAATATCAAGTGATCACATTTTCTTAGGCTAGTAAGTTGTTTGTGCATAATAGAAATCTATTTTGTAGCAACTTTAGGACTAGTTGCGCTAATAAGGTTTTGAATATGTAAGTTGTGTGCATCCAATAATCGTGTTTAAATGGGAATTACAATGAGACCGAAAGAGGCCCGTACATGCGGGCGGATTAGGTGAAAGATTCAATCCGTACCATGTCCCGAACCCACGAACTGGTTATGGATCGGACCGTGGGGCATTGTTTTGGCACCGAACGTTTGGGCGTCGTGATTAACCTTTATAGGCACGGTGGCGATCCCCTTACTTGACAACATCTCCCAACGCACTCACGTGCGGGTTCTGTGGCTAGCCCACAACACAACACACATCGATGCTAGGCCCAAGCCCCCCCCCCGCGGGGTCGGCCTACGGTCTAGCAATTTGGCGACTTCACATCCCGTTAGGTGAAGTGGACAGACTTTGAAAGTCTCGTATTCCATCATCACATTTTGGATTTTTGCAATTTTGCAGGTGACCTCCGCATAGGGTCACGCCTTAGGCTCCTTGGTCTCAATATGGGCATGTTTTTGCTCGAGACACCTTAACGGGGGATACTACCTTGGTTGCAAGTGTGTTAATAGATCGCATGGCTAAGGCAAGTCCTATCCCACAATCGTGTGTGCACGTGTTTCGGGATGCGTGCACATAAGGGGTAACTCGGCCATACATCACTTACCGTGAAAGTGGTGAATTGGCCCAGCTCTACTCTTAGGCGTGGCACCCTCTTTGACTGACCGACTAGTTGACTTGTCATCATGTGTCATTGTATATATGTGCATTGTATGGACCCTAGCTTGTATAGTTCTTGACCTTAACACATGTTCATATCAATTCATGTAGTCCATGGTCATCTTTTAGTATACATCATGCATTTCATAGCCCATAGTGACTTTAGTTGACCTCTACCTTAGTCTGACCATAGTTCACTAGGACTTTGTCCATCAAACTTTCGACTTAGCTCTTAACCCTTGACCATAGAGTAGACACAAGACTTTGACCTAAGACTTTGACCGTACTCACATGATGACCCTTGGCCAAACATCGGCTCGACCCTTAGCACATCTAGGTAATGACCTAACCACTTAGGACATGTGCATATCATACATTTCCTATGTCATTTGGTGCCCTTTTAAAAAAAACACACAAAAAAAAAAATATAAATATTCAAAAAAAAAAAATTCAAAAAAAAAAACGAAAGGGCACCTTGCATTCATTCTTGGAAAGATGACATGGAATTAGGACATGCATTTACCCCTGCATCCATATGTTCAATAATGACCAAGGAGTTCACTAAGAGTTTATTTCTTTTTGAAACAGGGTGAAGTCGTCTCCATAGCCCTTGCTCGACCCGAAGAGTTTTGAGCCCTAGCCAATCCAAACCTAACCTTCCTCAACCTTCACTACCATTAGCCTTAAACCACAAAATGGCTCTCGAACAAGAAAGATCCAAAAGCTTGTCGAGCAAGTTCAAGAGCTTGAAGCTAAGATCAAGGAGTTGACCTCGAGCTCTTTCCTTAGAGAAGCTGGTAGAAAAGGTGATCATAAGGCCATCGACCCACTTCTTTTACGACCAAACAAATTCCTCTTGACCCCAACCTTTCAACAAACTGCCAAAGGATTTCTCAGCCGAAGACATACCCAAGTTCAAGCCAACTGATGACCCTCGATTCCATATCAAGGGATTTAAGACCACCATGGGCACTTAAAGGAATTGACTCCGCCTTTTTTCTAATGGTCTTTCCCCTTTCTTTGGACCAATATGTCAGAAGTGGTTCTTTTCACTTCCCTGAGAAAGAAATAGCTACTTGGGAAGACATCATCCAGGCTCATGGCAAGATACAAGGGTAACATTCAGACCCAAACATCCTCCTAGAGCTTGAAATCCTTAAGCAGGGAAAGAACGAGGGTCACTACCTATCTGACTAAATGGAGAGGAGTTGCTGCACCCTAGTCTCCGCTCCTACTGAAGAAGATGGTCAAGACTTCATTTCTGGCCTCCAGCCAGAATACAAAGATCATCTAAGTATCGAGGCTTACCATTCGTAAAGGTCTACGAATTGGAGTGGACATAGAGGATGATCTTCTTCGATTGCATGAGTCAGTTAGGGTCTTAGCTTTAGGGTCGAGTCGGAGAGTCCCTTTCCCTAGACTGTGTATCATTTTCTTTTCTCCATTTGGGTCTATGTCATTAGGTTAGATTCTGCAATTAGCCTCTAGTATTAATAACTTTAATTTTTATTATCTCTCTAGCCTCCATATAATTTGCTTCTAATTTTAATGGAATCAAACTGATGACCTCACAATTCAATGGACATTGCCAAGAGAGGCCTTTTTCATAGCTTCACAAAATAACTCTTCCTCCATTCCCTTCATCATATCAAATCAAAATCCTTGCAACCCTTTGAGCCATAAACCTATCATTCAGCTCTATCTTTCTTTCATCACCAACATCTCTGCCTAACCTTGGGATCAAACGGTGCGTAGAAAAGACATGTGCAAAAGAAAAAAAGAGAAGAATAAAATGGGCAAAACGAAAAAGAAAAAATCAAAGTTCAATGCCAGTCATCACAAATGCAAATCAATGTCAAAATCCAATGCAAATCAAAGCTCAAGGCCCAGTTCAAATAAAAAGCAAGAGTCTAAAAGGCACACTGTGCACCGTGGGTTCACTTCGTGATCATCGAGCCTTTTTGAACCCTCAAACCAGCCACACATTACACCACAAAATCCTCTCACACGAGGCATTGTCCAAATCCATCAAGAACTACGACGGTCTGTTTCCAAAGGATACGTAGGAAGCCTCTTCTCGAGGTCCGACCCAATAACTCAATAACGTTCCGAGGTCCACTCTCCCAGTTGGTTGATTCTCTAAGGCTAGAAATAAATTCTAGTGTAGCACCCGACATAGACTCGAGCTTGAACCTACATCATCTAGCCAACCAAATCAATTCCCATTTACTTACCTTTTGTCACAATTTTAGCCTTGTATTTCTTGAACCTTAAGCCTATTCTTTCATACGCCTTAAGGGGCTCTCCTCAACTCTTCCTTAGGCTATCTCTTTGTAGCAATCATCAGGCATCCTCCTCAAAGCATCGCATTGCAGCATTTCCTCCATGTTCTCTCCTCATGCAACATTTAGCTCAGATCACGATTTGAGCAAAACAAAGTCACATCCCAATACCTCATCCCTTACCATTACCACCCAAAAAAGCTAAGCCAGACCCATGACTTCACAAAATTCACTAGCCTTACCTTACTCCATCAACAATTGCCCAGCCTCGATCAAGCTGGGGCTTACCCACTAAACAACCATCAACACCACAAATTAAGCCATTCCACACACCTAAATCCCATGGTCGGGTTCACTTGCAATCACAAGCATGCGCTTTTGCTCGAATGTGGGCTTGAGACGGCTCCATCCCACAATCCAAAACATCTTACCATTAGTCAATTTCCTTGGTCATTTCATGCATTAGATCTAGGAATAGACTTGCATTAACACATGTAGTCATTATAAGCATTCATAAGCACCATAATGCATTAATTCTACATACATCATCATGCATATGCATCCTGCACAAACACATTACACATTGCACCTCCTCTACACGAGGCTAGGGCCCATCTCACATGGCATTTTCCTCACGCCTATACGGCATTCATCGCTATACGCGATTGTTGTACACGCAACATCCAAGGCTATACGCCGTTCTTTTTTCAACTACCATACATACACACATAGCATTTTCCTCACGCCTATACGGCATTCATCACTATACACGATTGTTGCTACACGCAACATTCTCCTGAAAAGCCAAGGTCAACGTAGGGAATTCCGAAGGAACGAGGCGCTTCCAATGGAATTACATTACTTCTTCCGAAAAGCCAAGGTCAGCCGTAGGGGAATTTCCAAAGGAACGAGGCGCTTCCAATGGAATTTACATCTTTCTTCCCGAAAAGCCAAGGTCAGCCGTAGGAAGGCAACTACATCATAACTCTCCCCGAAAAGCCAAGGTCAGCCGTAGGGGAAATTTCCGAAGGAACGAGGCGCTTCCAACGGAACTTACATTACTTCTTCCCAAAAAGCCAAGGTCAGTCGTAGGGAAGGCATCTATATCATAACTCTCCCGAAAAGCCAAGGTCAGCCGTAGGGGAAATCTCCGAAGGAACGAGGCGCTTCCAACGGAGCTAACATCCATTACTTTTCCGAAAAGCAAAGGTCAGCCGTAGGGAAGGCATCTACATCATCACTCTTCCCGAAAAGCAAGGTCAGTCGTAGGGAAGAAATCTGCATCATTACTTTTCTTGAAAAGCCAAGGTCAACCGTAGGAAAGTCACCTGAGGAACGAGGCGCTTTCGAAGGAATTCATCACGTTATTCTTCCTGAAAAGCCATGGTCAGCCGTAGGGAAGATCTCTGAAGGAATCAGCCATTTCCGACAGAGTTGCATCATCATTTTCTCTTGAAAAGCCAAGGCCAGCCATAGGGAGAAACCGCCCGAGGATCCAAGCGCTTCCGAGGGCTATAACCGTATGGGGCGCGGTAACAGGTAAACTAACCTTTGTTTTGCAGGTACCAGAAAAAAGGGTAACCGGGTCGCAGAACGTCTTGAGTTGCTCTCCGTCCCAGATCGAATACTTTGACTTTCGTCTTACGAGACTTTCGTCTCTTCAGACTCAGTCAAAGTGGGGGCTTCTGTAGACACCATAATGTGTCTCCCCAATGAGTAACCGATGATGAAACATACCACGTGTCGCGATTGATTTGACTTTGAAAAGCGCAGCCAAACTCGTGAAAAAGCTTGAAATATGTGAAGTAATCTCGGAACCATGAAGCAAAGGTCAAATAAAAGGCAAAAGTATTTTCTTTATTTATATTAATTATTTTCTATTTTTTGATTTTTTTTTAACTTTAGGAATTTTTAAAAAAGTTATACTGGTGATTTTCATGATTTTCATCACTTTTCATTGCATTCTTCTCATTTTTCTGAGTTCACCGGTATTTTTAGATTATTTTTCTGATTTTTCTATGATTTTTACAATATTTACAAAATCAAAATACGCAAAAAATACAAAAAAAATACCGTAGAAATACGGGAATATTCTAGAATCGATTTCTTGGGAAGAGGGCGTCCACATTCAACGAACATAACCTGGAATCGCAAGAAGATTCGCGAGAATAATCGAGAATATATATGCTCAAGAAGCGTATATACGCTCCCTCGAGCATATTACGCTCTCCTTTTCAGCGTATATACGCTCAGTTCCTCATACTTGCCTATAAATAACCGCTTTGCTTCACTTTCAGGGGACTTCACACGTTCACAAGCACGTACATTCTGTTACACTCACTCTCACTCCTTACTCATACAATCACGAGTTCTTGCTTCCTTTCGGGTCACTTTGAAGAGCGATATTGAGGTATACCTCTGAGGTTACTCACCAAAACCTCATTTTCGTTTCCTTCTAACTTGATTAACAACTATTCGAGTCTCAATTCACTAATAAAATGTAGAAACCCACCTTTTAATCTCTTCATGTAAATATGTAGGATTATTATTCACTTTCTGGTGTTTTTTGTTTTCATTAACTCTATTATCCTTCTCATTTCCTCATTGTCATTAACGTTGCTTGTCATTACTAACGTCTTCTTTGCATTTGTATAGCAAGCTTTAACGGGGAGCTTTCTTCATCAATACTAACATGTTTGTTTGATTTTGTTTAGCGGATCGATCAAAGGCTCTATCATTATATTTATTATTTTTCTAACAATTTGTTTGTTTGCAGCGACAAGGTAAGGATGATGTATATTTGTATATGCATATTGTAATATGTTTTTGTATTGCATTTCGTTTGCTCTTTAAATAAAGACCGGAAATTATGTGAATCACATTAAAGTCAGATTAATCATGGACAACCGGCTTTTAGGCACCTTTTTAATTTGACTAATATCAAGTGATCACATTTTCTAGGCTAGGTAGTTGTTTGTGCATAATAGAAATCTATTTTTGTAGTAACTTTTAGGACTAGTGCGCTAATATGGTTTGAATATGTAAGTTTGTGTGCATCCAATAATCGTGTTTAAATGGAATTACAATGAGCCGAGAAGACGCCGCTACATGCGGGCGGATTGGGTCAAAGATTCAATCTGTACATGTCCTCGAACCCACGAACTGGTTACTGGATCGGACCGTGGGCATTGTTTTGGCACCAACGTTCGGGCGTCCGTGATTAACCTTTATAGGCACGGTGGCGATCCCTTACTTGACAACACTCCCCCAACGCACTCACGTGCGGGTTCTGTGCTCAAGCCCACACACACAAATATCGATGTAGGCCCAAGCCCCCCCCCCCCCCCGCGGGTTCGCCCCAGGTCTACACTTATAAATAAGGGTTTACAGCCTCCTTAGTTCTTAAAAACCTCTCTTAAATTTCCTTGAACTTCATTTAATTCATTACATCAAAGATGTTGTAACAAATCAAGTGGAGAGAGACTTTGCCAATGCTTTGAATGAGGTGCTTTGAAACTTGGATGCTCGTGAATGTGAGGACCTTGCAAGGCTGAATTGTGATGTTCTCTTGACTTTAAGGTATGTAAGTCTCGATACAAACCTTCTTTATGCTGCGATAAGTTTGTGGGACCCATTGACGTATTGTTTTCGTCTTCGGGACAAGGAAATCGTTCCTTTTCCTGAGGAACTTGGTGCTATTATTGTCTGGCCTGTTGTAAGTCTCTCTTGTATCCCTAATACTGGTGATCGCTTTGTTGATGACTATGAGCGATATTTGAGACTTTGTCCAACTGTTTCACGACGAATAGTGCATGGTCGGGATATTGATTTGCTTGCCTTAATTGACTACATTGCTAGTGATGCTTCTTACCGTAGAGTTTATCGTAGACGTGCAATTATGATCTGCTTGTTCGCACATTTCCTGTTTGTCCATGGAAAGCCGAATATTGGTCATGCTAGCGTTATTTCCATTGTTGAGCAATGTGAGGCCAATCGTATTCCTATGCCGTTGTGCACGGGGGAGTTATTCATGATGCTCGATCGCCTTAAGAAGGATACGCATGGGCCCTTATCTTGATTTCTCGTTTTACTGAAGGTACAATATTTCGTCTGAATATTTGCGAAATAGTGCATTTATACAAATATTATTGCTTGCTTATTGAAGTGATGACTAAATATTGCACATGCTGCTATTAATGACAGATTTGGCTAATGGAACGTTTGAGTCTAGTTGAGGCGCCCCAGAATCCTGTCAAATATTCTTCTAAGGGATTCTTTTCCCATTAGAGGGTTCATGTCAACAAGTCTCAGCATGAGTGGATTCTTATCCTTGTTGATCGTGACATTCTCGTAAGGTGGACTGTCCTTTGGTGGGGTATTAAGAGTATGGTGCATACTCGCTTGTCTTCTTATGTCCCCGTGGCTAGCTTGACTGCGTTGACCTTTTATTTCCTTTCAAGGGTGATGAGGCAATTCGGGAAAGTTCAGCTTATTCCCGCTGTTGACACGGTTCGTCCTGAGGACAAGCGTTTGCATTCTGGCAATGCAATAGAGTGGGAGAAGTACTGGGAATCCCATTCTACACTTGAGGTGACCCCACTTGCTCGAGGTGACCATAAGATTTCTGCTCATTACCGTGTCTGGATGAATGCCACTGAAGTGATGAGCCATGCTGAGGCAAGACGTGCGGATCAGAAGGACCATTACAAGAGTAAGAGACTGGACTGTGACTCTACTAAGACCCCTGCTGCTAAGTCTAGAGCTATTTCCGCTAAGGACAGACTTGGTCCTAAGAAGGTGCTAGTTTGGAGTAGGCTTGGAAGACTTCCTCCTTTGAGGATTAACTCAAATGTTGCTGAAAGAAGACTTGGGCCTAAAGAGATGCTTGGAGGGGATGCTAAATGAAAGGGGAAGGTTGCTAAGGAAGATAGACCTACGATACGCAAATGGGTGAGGAAGCCTCAAGGTGAGAGCTCGGGTGCCAAGGAGCAAGAAGAGGATAGGAAGGAGTGATTATTTTTTCCACAACTCTTGTTTAGTCTAATGTTTGTTTTATTTTCGAGTTATTAAAGTGATTGGCTTGCGAGCCGTTTTTTGCGTGTAATAAGTGAACTTGGAACTTGAAGTTTCCTTTTGCATTGTAGTTGCTCAAATTTAATTACAAGTGGTAATAAATTACAAACTTCCATTGCCTTTTTTACATTGTTTTTACTTTAAGAATGTTGAAGAAAACTTCGTCCAATTGCCACTTGACAGTTGTTCACTTGCTAATCCTAAAACAAGTAGGGCACTTGTTATTGTGGCCGAGCCCCAGGGCGAGGCTGCCTACGTATCCCATAAGGAATCAGGCCATCCATAGTTCCGATGCACGATGCTATTGTGTTGCTGAGACGCGGTGCTCGTGTATGCCTTAGACGTAATATTTCTTGAGCTAGTCTAAGTTGGTGAGTCTGTAGAAGTTATCACAATTTGTATCCATTAGTTGATCGAACTGCCCCTTTTGGTAAGATCTTTTTGACAATGTAAGGACCTGTCCAATTAGGACGAAACTTGCCCCGAGGATCTAGGATTGTTTTGCGAAATTCTTTAAGAACCAAATCACCTTCTTTGATGCCTCGTGATTTGACTCACTAATTGAAGTACCGTTCGACCCACTTTTGGTATGCTTGCACGTGATGCAAGGGTGCTAGCCGTTTTTCGTCGAGCAAAGCTAACTCGTCAAATCTCGCCCTTACCCATTCTGCTTCTGGGAGTTTGCTATCTAGGACGATGCGTGGAGACAGGATCTCTAGTTCTATTGGTTGAACCGCTTCGTCACCAAAGACCAGTGAGAACGGAGTAGCTCTTATTGAAGTGCGAATAGAAGTCATGTAACCCTATAGAGCGAAGTGTAGCTTTTGCGGACAATCTTGATAATTATCAGTCATCTTAGAGATAATTGTTTTGTGATTTTTGTTATCTGCTTCGACTGCCCCATTGGCTTGTGGACTGTATGGTGATGACTTGTGGTGCTGAATCTTACATTTGGCAATCAGATCCGCACACTCTGCTTGTAAGTGGGTGTCGTTGTCACTAATGATTTCATGAGGGACCCCATAGCGACAAATGATGTTGTTTTCTATGAATTTTGGCACGTGCTTAGCCTGGAGCTTAACATATGACGCTGCTTCGACCCACTTTGTGAAGTAATCTATGGCCACAAGTATGAATTCATGACCTCCTTGCCCGGGCGGCGTAATCTTCCCTATTATGTCTATTTCCAATGTAGAGAAAGGTCATGGAGAGACGAACGTGGATAGGAGAGACAGAGGAACATGTTGTGCATTGGAGTATTTTTGTCAAGTGTCACACGTACGGACGTATTTCATGCAATCCCTATCCTTGGTGGTCCAGTAATACCCCAATTTGATGATCTTAGAGGCCAGGAGTCTACTATTCATGTGGGTGCCCCAGATTCCGTCATAAATGTACTCCATGACTGTTTTGCTTACATGTTGAGCGATGCAGAGTAGGTAGAGACCATTGTAGTGGCGCTTGTAGAGTTCTCCGCCTTGAAGTAAGTATTGAGATGAGAGACGCCTCAGAGCCCTTTGTTTGTTTTAGTTGCACTAGAAGGATATTCACCCGTTTCCAAGTAGTCCTTGATATCTTTGTACCATTGCTCTTCTGGATCGAGGTTGGGCACCTCATTTTTTTCGTCTAAAGTGAAGACGTATTGATGTGTAATCTAAGTAAGGAACTTTGATCACAAATAGAATTAATCGTGTGTTTATGTGTTTATGTGTGTTTTAGAATTTGGAAGTACAAAAATCAAGAAAGCAAGGGGAATACTCACCCTATACTTAAGGATATAACAAAGAGGATACTCACTCAATTGTTTGGATGTAGATTGTGTTAGGGAATACTCGACAACAAAACAGCCACATAAGAAGTCTGGGAATACTCGACCAAAAACAAGAACTCTTCAAAGTTAGACACTTTGGACAACTTTAGCTAAACCTTAGATCACAACAAGTGTAATCAGGTTTTTTTACAAATTTCTGGATATATTTTCATTTCTCAAATTAGCTTAGTATAGCCATCATTACAATCTTCACTTTCCCAGAATAAACAACAAAATAAAAAGTAACTAAGCGTTTAATTAATATTCCTAACCGGCTAGAATAAAACTGGAAATAAACTACTACTTAATGGCTCATACCAGCCTTATTACAATTGGAATATTAAGCTAATTAACCAAGCTATAAAATCAGACAAACAATTAAACACCAACGGCTCACAATAATTGCAAACCGTTACAAGGAATTGCCCATGCCTTGTGACTTCAAATTCCGTGCATTATAGTTTGTAATGGTCCATTTAATCAGCAAAATAATTCCCAAAGACGCTCCAATTAATCTGATCAGCTTACTAGTCAATTCTGAATTAAAAGTGTAAATCGTTACACTTAATTACAATCAATCCGAATTAACCAGCTTGTATCTTCACTCCTTGCAACGTTCCACTTGAATGCACATAACCGTCCATTTAACTCCAATCAATCAACCATATTAAACCATTTAAACGCCCCAATAAACAACCTGATCAATACAGCCTCAAATAATTCAAACGGAATTAAAGAGTAACCGTCCAGATTTAATTGTCAATAATCAGTTTGTCTCGGTTCAAAAGCTGCTCCAATAATATTCCCTTGTAACCGTCGCATTAATTACTTAATTAAGCCCTTTTATTCTGATTAAACATGCACCAAAACGCCTCAAACCTTATGCATAATAATCAGTCCAGGTTCATGCACAAAACTGACCAGGTGCCTCGTTGACTTCTGCCTCGTTGACAATTAATGTTGTAACCGTTCCAGATTAATTCCATGCTTCAATTCTAATTGCACGTACAGCTCAATTCAACGGACCAATTAATCCACTTTATTCCACTGCTTAACACCTCAAATTAATCCCTTAAAACCGATTAATCATTCAGTCCAAACAATCCAGTTTCCTCGTTGACCATTTAATGCAGAATCCACGTTGACAATGTAACCGTTGCTTCTTTTAACTCAATGTGAATTCAGAACCATGCAACCGATTATTATTATGCAATCCAATTTTAATTAAGGAAAATAACCACACTTAACAAAGTGCAGACATTAGGACTAATATTCGGACCATGGAAATCAAAATCATTAGGACTTACTTGGAAGTTAGATTTGGACAGAATCAACTCCCTTGCATTGGAATCATTTGGACTATTCGGACTAGGACCATTCTGATCACGTATGTTGGTTCTTGTCTTCGTTCAGTGACTAAGGGCATTGGGGTCGCTGAACTCAGAATTCGTACCATGGATGCGAGTTTTGCTAGTGCATCTACAAACTAATTATCTTCATGTCGTAGGTAGGTATATTCGATTTTGTCTACTTGGGATGCAATGTTCTCGAGATAGGACTAATACGGAGCAAGGCTTTCACTTCGTACCTTCCATCGGCTTGAAATCTGGTTTATGATGAGTGGGGAATCACCATATACCCGTAATTTCTTAACGTTAAGTGCAACGACAGCTTGCAGACTTAGAATACATGCTTCGTACTCTGCTGCAATGTTAGTGATTTCGAAGTCGAGCTAAACAGAAATTGGGGTGTGCTCCTCTTGTGGTGAGATTAGAAACACTCCAACTCCACATTCTTTTTTATTAGATGTATCATTGAAGTATAACGACCAACTGTCTTCCTCGGTCAGCATAAGTTCTTCGTCTGGAAACTCAAAGTCCTTAGGAAGGACCTCGTCAGGAGGGTCTGCTAAGAACTCGGGGACAATACTACCTTTGATGGCTTTTTGAGGCACGAACTTAAGGTCAAATTCGGCAAGCATAACCATCCATCTAGACATGCGTCAGTTAACTGCTGGCTTTTCAAAGAGGTATTTCAGAGGATCCCCTTTGCATACGATGTGTACGGTAAGTGTGAGCAAGTAATGTTGAAACTTTCGCGATGCCCACACTAAAGCCAAGCATAGCTTCTCTAGGGTAGAGTATCGTTCCTCGTATGGAAGGAGCTTATTGCTAAGGTATCTATAGACACCCAAATGTGTCTCCCCAAATGAGTAACTGATGGTGAAACATACCACGTTTCGTGATCGTTTTGACTCTAGAAGACGCAGCTGAACTCGTAAAAAAAGTTTAAAATATGTGAAGTCATGCTCTAAATCATGAGGCAAAGGTCAAATAAGAGGCAAAAAGTATTTTCTTTTATTTCTCTTATTTATTTTCTATTTTTAGAATATTCTACTTGGTTTTAGGATTTTTTTAAAATACTTTATACTGGTGATTCTTATGATTTCCACTTTTCATTGCATTCTTCGCATTTTTCTGAGTTCACCAGTATTTTTAGATTATTTTTCTGATTTTTCTATAGTTTTCTATGAATTTTACAATATTTAGAAAAATCAAAATACGCAAAAAATACATAAAAAAATTAGAAAATACTTTGAAAATACCAAAAAAATACATGGAATGTTCTAGAACCCCCTAGAACCGCATTTCTTGCAAAAGGGGTGTCTAGGTTCATTCAAAATCCAAAGCAAATCAGAAAATTTTCGCATAATCCTAAGAATAAGTGAGCGTAGATACGCTCCTAGGATCGTATATACTCAAAATCCAAAGAGAATTGGAAAGAGTATCAGAATAATCGAGCGTATATACGCTCGTTTTGAGTGTATATACGCTCGTTTTTGGTTTTTCGTGCCTATAAATACCTTCTTTCGCCTCATTTCTGAGGATACGGCATACGTAGCCAAGCTTCACATACTCTCTCACTCTCTCACGTACACTCTCTTGCTATTAAAGCATACAAATACGAGTTCTAGCGCTCTTTCGAATCAAATTGACGAAGCGAAATCAAGGTATAACCCTGAGGTTGCTCAACTAAGACCTCCATTTCGTATTCTTTTAACTTGACTAATCATTATTTTGAGTTTCAATTAAACTAATAAAATGTAGAAACCTACCTTTCACTTGTTGCATGCAAATATGTCGGATTAATCTTCTTGTTTCTGTTTTCAACAATATCATTTTCATTTTCGTTATTACTTATTATTATCATAAATACTAACATGTTTATTTGTCTTGTCTAGCGGATCGATCAAAGGCATTTTTTCGTCAATACTAACATGTTTGTTTGTCTTGTTTAGCGGATCAATCAAAGACACTTTTTGTTATATTCTAACTATTTGTTTGATTGCTGTGAAAAGGTAAGGATGGCATATATATATATATATATATGTTTTGTGTCATGCTTTGTATATTTTGATTAAATAAGACCGGAATTACGTGAATCACATTAAAGTCAGATTAATTATGGACGACCGGTTTTTAGGCACCGTATTAATTTGATTAATATCAAGTGGTCACAATATTTAGGCTAGGTAGTCATTTTTGTATAATAGGAACTCACTTTTTAGTAGTAACTTTAGGATTAGAACGCGAATAAGGTTYRAAATTGCTAAGTTGCGTGCATCCTATAATCGTGTTTGAATGGAATTACAATGAGACCGAGTAGAGGCCGCTACATGCGGGCGGATTGGGTCAAATATTCGATCTGTACCAAGTCCCCGAACCCACAAACTGGGTACTGGATCAAACCGTGGGGCCATTGTTTTAGCACCAACGTTTCGGGCGTCGGTGATTAACCTTTATAGGCACGGTGGCAATCCCCTTACACGACAACACTCCCCCAACGCACTCACGTGAGGGTTCTGTGGTTCAAGCCCACAACACTACTACACATCGATGTAGGTCCAAGCCCCCGCGGGGGCCCACGGTCTACAGTAGTAGATTGCATTTTCCTTGCTGTCGATTTCTTGAGCGAGCATTGCTCCAACGGTGGTGCTTGTTGCTATAAGATAGAGTCGTAATGGATGCTCAGGGCGAGTAGGATCTAACACAGGAGGATTGGTGAGATATTCCTTGATCCTGTCGAAAGCTTGTTGGCAACTATCATCCCATTTCATGGGTGTACCTTTCTTTAGTTTCTTGAAGATGGGTTCACAGACCATTGTGATCTTGGATATAAACTTGCTAATATACTGGAGTCGACCCAAGAACCCTCAGATCTCCTTTTCATTTTGTGGTGGCCTGAGTGACATGATAGCCTTGATATTTGTTTTATCGTTCTCGGTGCCTCGAGAGCTGATGATGAAACCTAAGAGCTTGCCTGAAGTGACTCTGAATGCATATTTTTGCGGATTAAGACGCAAGTTGAACTCTCGGAGTCTCTGGAAGAGCTTCCTTAGTGCAAGGGTATGTCAACATATCGTCAACATATCGTCAACATAGACTTCTACTTCTTTGTGTCTCATGTCATGAAGTGGAGCAGTGGCAGCTCGTTAGTATATGGCGCCTGCGTTTTTGATACCAAAAGGTATCACAGTGTAACAATATAGACCCCACGGAGTGGTGAAGGTTGTCTTTTCCATGTCTTCTTCGGCCATTTTGACTTGATTATACCCTGCATACCCATCCATGAATGAGAGCAAGGCATGTCTTCTTCGACTTGCTTTGTTTAAGTCACACAATCCACCACATTCGAATCGTCCGTCTTTCTTAGGTACTGGACCACATTCTACCCATTGAGCTTATGACGACCTTAATGAAGCTTGCATTGTGTGTTGTAATGACTTCCTGACGAATATTAAGGGCAAATCCGGTTTCATTCGACGAAGCTTTTTTGACTGGCTTAGCCCCCTCTATGAGCGGAATTCTATTGTCGAGTCTGATAAATCCTGCATGCCATCATAGGACCAAGCGAAAACATCCCGGAACTCCTTCATGTCAACCAGTTCATCCCTTCTTGCGACTCAGTGCAGACAAATCTGTATCTCCCGCGCGTGACGTTGTTGGAGATGCTACCTTTCTTTTACTCGATGACGAATTCTTTTCGTGTTTTCCATTGCCTTTATTAACTCATTGCTGTTTTGTTGTTTTCGAGTTGTGAATGAAAGCAATCATAAGAAGGAAAAAGGAGTAAGCAGAAAGAGTGTGTTATAGACTCTGAAGAGAGTATAGATAGGTTTTCTCGAAGAGACTTAATTGACAAGGAGAGGTACTAAGCTCCTGACAGACTCAGGAGACATTGCCTAGGACTAGGTATCCTAGCTTCTACAACAACTAGATTAGACTTAGTCTCAGATTCAGAATCCTCGAGCTGTCCTTTTCCATGGTCACTTGATGTCCTGCTCTTGGAGTACGATCTTCACGGTTTGCCTAATCATGAACTAACCTCGACTAGTGTAATGAGAGTGTGGATCGAAAGAATCCTCGTCTTCTCCTATCATGGACACTTGAGCAGTTGTTCAGAGCTTTGACAAGAAAGGGGAGACTACCGCTGTCTATCAAGTCTTGGACTGCTTCCCTTATGATGGCATCTTCGTGTCATCCATGTCCTCTGTGGAATTCGCAAAACTTGTCATACTCCATTTAGGAGCCTTTTCTCCAAAGAGGATTAGGAGGTAGGGCTGGCGTAATGAAGCCAATTGCCTTAGATGCTCAAAGGCTTGGCATAGGGCATGCCATCCTTGTGTATTTGCGCTTGTTACGAATCACATGTGCCTCTCACCATAGTCTTGCTTAGAGAATCATTGATCCTCTTCATTGCTTTGTTCGTGTGAGAAGTGATGACCTCCACCATATAAGTTGCTTTGGTTAGTGTCATTCTCGCTAACTGGTTCTTGCAAATTGTCAGTGAAAAGTTACTTCTCCCTTGACAAACCCGTCTACATATGCTAAGGATGCCATGGATCACTTCCTCAAGAATTCGAGGATCTAGGTGTTGGAATTCTCTACTGAGCGACTCGGAAAGCCAATGAGTTGAGCTCATTCAAATTAGCTAAAGTCAAATCCATTCGAGTGTCTTCACTGTCCATTAGTGCAATGTTTGATTGATGAGTGCAGCTTGAGAATCGCGACAACCTTGTGTCTACGAGCTCAACCGTAGGTGCTTACCTTATTACACATGGACCAAAAGTTAAGTTCCACGTCGGATCAACCTTTGATGCAATGCATGTCTTAGGGTCATTTCCCTTGCCTATTGACTGACTCAAAAAATGTAAAAGTGCCATGACGTCGAAATTTGCCTTTCGCCTTTTATTTTCATTTTCACTTTTTTGTCATTTTTTTGTTTTTGCTTCTCTTTTTGTTTTTTTAAAAGGCGAAGTTTAAAGGTCCGACGTCAATTTACAATTTTTGACTCAACAAAGACGTAAAGCCTAATGATTATAGTTACAACCACTTCGACATTACGACACCTAAGAATGATCACCTTGCTATTATGAGACTTTACATGACTCAATGACTTGTTGTTATGAATGCAAATCTAGAGTCCTTAGTCTAAAAGCACATAGCACGTTGTCACGCTAGCATGAACCCTATATGCAAAAGAAAAACAAAAGTCCAGCCACCTAGAGTAAGTTGCTACGTTATCGAACAAGTCAGCCGGGTGTCCTAAAGAGTCCATGACTAGCTTAGAACGATCCTTAACACATAAACCAACTGTTATCAAGAGTCTAAACCATTACGGCTTGGTAGGCACCAAACGCGCATCATGGTGGGGATGGCATCAGGCTTAGGAGTTGGTTACATAGGTAGTGCACCAACCAATCTTAAGCGAGCCCCCCCCCCCGCCTTGTCTCAAGAGTAGAACACACTTAATGAGACGTGATGCCTAGAAATAGAAACTCAGTGCCAACGACCTAAGTTCCGTGTAATGCAGGATGCCTAAGAGACAAGTCGTCTTATTAGAACGCTGAATCGGCATAACAATTTAGTATTTCCCCACATCACAAAAGGTAATAGCTTTAGGAAACACAAGTGAAGTCGCAAGAAAACTGTACGGGCCCGGCGTCACCGGCCGGACTAGGTCCGTCCCTCTGCTCCGAGGGTACAATTTTAGGGCACTGGTTGTTGTTAGAATTAAATTCTTGCTTTTGCATATGTGAGTATGCCTGGAGTTGTGTGTTATACTCGAAAAGAGTAGGAAGTAACCACCCACTCTTTTGGGAAGCTATGGAACCCGTTAACCTTACCCATAATTCATAAAGCAAGCAAAGGACTTCATGTCTGTAGTGCACCAAAGTTTGGATTAGAGACAAGTAAGGATGAAGTAGTGCACAACACCCCCCCGCATCTAGCGGTCTTTACTCAGTTATTGCGAGTTGTTTACAAGGCGGTTGTTTAATAGAATACTATCACATGGTCACGTTTGTTGTGGATGTGGTTAATTTCGTATTCCAAGAGCCTAATGCCGGTTGCCATAATCTATTAGGCGTGAAACACGAAATTTGCATATCTTTGTTAAAGCATATTATGAAATTCTAAGTTATACCATAATGATGAGCATTTTCTAAATGTACCTATTCTTTCAGACTTTCTCAACTATACCTATGAACTACCCATATTAATCAACTATACCCTCCTCTAGTTAAAAAAACTAACCTTAGTTAAATATTTAAATGGGTTGTTTTACAGTTGGTGTGCGGTGTGCTTGTTGTTAAGGAATTAACTTCTTGTTATTTTTTATTTTATTTTTTGTTGTAAAGTTAACTAAGATAACTATAAGAGTTGAAGTTAAGGTACAATTGATTAATAATGGTTGTTCATGTTATATTGAAAGTCTCAAAGTTAGTACAACTTAGAAAACGCTATACCACATGTGTATAGCTTAGAATTTCCTGCATATTATGTGTTGAGACCAGCATGCAAGCACTCGTGCGAGAAATAAAAGATCCTTAAGTTGCTTTATTTGAATGTCGAATCGTTTGTAATTAGTAACATGCAAATTACAGAAAAAGATGAATTTCTAAACAAGAATGCAAAAGGGTTTTAGAATTGAACGTTGCCTCAAACCTACCTCGCAACACGACGTCGAAACCAAAATGCTGCCTCGGACCCTTAAAACCCTTGTCGTGCGAACCTTAAACCCTTGAAAACCTCTTCTATCTATTGCAAAAGAGCCTTGAAGATGCTTTTATGTGTTTGAATGTGTTGAGAGTGTTGTGAGAGATAACTAGAGAGAGAGAGAGAGAGAGAAGAGAGAGAGAGAGAGAGAGTTGAACGAGAGAGAGAATTACAAGTTCAAGTAAACATTCGTCAAATGAACGCGGAAGCTCCTATTTATAGGCAAGGGTCGAAATCGGCCAAAACAGGAAGTTTTAGGCGCAATTACGCCCAAAATAGGCGCAATTCGCCCAAACTAGGCACACATTACGCCCAAAACTAGGCGCAATTGCCAGTACTTACCTGGATTTTGGCCGATTTGCTTGCCTAATAGCTGATTGCGATTGTATATATACATAATATAATCGTACTGATGTTATCGATTATATTCGATATTATTGCGATTGTGTCGGTTTTATTGCGATATTGAGATTATTTACCTCGAATAACGAATTGTAATGAAATAATATCATAATATATCGTATAAAATATATACGCATTTTAAGATCATAGTTGATATTATTGCAATTATGGTTGATATTACCAGATCACTGGTGATGTGTATTATAGCGAGAGCTCACAAATCCTTGAATACCACGAATAAAGCATAATTGAAGAATTTCCCAAAGGATGGAATAAAACGACGAAAAATAACTTCAAACCCCGGACCAACCACAGAATTTGAAAGATCTTAACTCCCAATGAAAACCAGCTCCAAAAAGGACAACCGTCTAAGTAGCTAATCAAATGAATTTTCGGACCAACTACAAAACTCACAAGTTTTCTAATTAACAAAGAGGAATTTTTGACAAGAATAAACTGATCTTTATTAACATATTCGACCTATTATAAACAAAATAGTATCTAAAACTAACAAAATTTAAGGAAGATATAAATCTTATCCAAAATTATCCTAACTAATTTATCCTAACAAATCTAATTAAACTAACCTAACCAAAATCTAATCTAACAAACAACGCTAACCGAATCTAATCTAAGATATATTCCAACTAACAAATCAGAATAATATCCTAACCAATTAATTCGAATTTTCCAAAAATAAGCAAATAAATCTAACTAAAATTAAACTACAAATATCGACAATAATAATAAAATAAGCTAATAATAATGATCTAATCCTTATCAGATCACTCGGATTTTCGGCTCCCTCGAGACGCGTGTCTCGAGGCGAAAATCCCAGGATGGCCCGCTATGCTTGGTTTTCGTCTTTTGCTTAAGAAATCATAATTATTAAACCATAAATCGAAAATTATGGAAAAAATATGTAAAAATCCTTTGAAGAGTAGGTGTTTGCTAAAGTTTTGTAAATTTGAATTGTGTTCATAATTTCATTAATTATCACAAATTATTAATTCGTTAAAATTCCAAAATTGCCAAAAATCCTTAGAACATGCAAAAAAAATCTAGAAAAATGTTTAAATAATAAGTTAAAATTATTTGAAGATAAAACTTATTTTAAGGTGCTAAATACCTAGAACAGTTGTCCTGTGCAAGGAATCTGCCTATCTTTGGGCTTGTCAAGGTCCTAGCTCTCTCGATTTACTTGTGTGTTGCAGAGGGGTGTCTTATCATTGCGGTTTTTGGGCTAGGACAAATGTATGTATCTACACTACCCTGTTTGCACATGGATTAAAGTTAAGTTCCATGTTGGTTCAACCTGTGATGTAATGCATTCCTATGGTGATCATTCCTTGCCTATTGATTGACTCAAAAAGTAAAAAGTGCGAACATCAGAAATTTCCTTTCGCCTTTTATTTTTCATTTTCACTTTTTCATTTTTCGTATATTTGTTTTTTAAATTTTTTTTAATTTTTAAAAGGCGAAGTTCAAAGGTCCGACATCCGTTTGTAATCCTTGACTCACAAAGACGCAACGCTAATGATCTAGTTACAACCACTTTGACATTACGATGCCTAAGAATGATCACCTTGCTATATGAGACTATTACATAACTCGATGACTTGTTTTTATGTATGCAAAGCTAGGTCCTTAGTCTAAAAGTTGTATAATCAAAGGAGGTCTAAACCATTATGGCTTTGTAGTGCACTCAACGCCGTCATGGTGGAGATGGGCATCAACTTAAGAATTGATTACATAGGTAGAACACACTTATATGAGACGTGATGCCTAAAAAGCGGATACTCATTGACAACGACCTAAGTACCGCGTAATGCAGGATGCTTAAACATCCCTTAAGGACGCTAATCGTGTAACATTTCGAGTATTTCCACAAATTACTAAAGGTAATACTTTAGTGAACTCACCAATGAAGTTTCCAGAATACTAAACGGGCGTCGGGCATCACCGGTCGGACGTCTGTCCCTCTGCTCCGGGGGTAAATTTATGGACGACTCGGATTGTTTGCTAGAATTGATTCTTGCTTTTCATAGTGTATATAGCCTAGAGTTGTTGCTTATACTCGAAATAAGTAAGAAATTGCCACCACACTTCTGACAGAAGCTACGGAACCTTGTTTAAGCCTTGCCTATAATTGCATAAAGCAAGCGCAGGACTCCATGTCTGGTAGTGCACCAAGGTTGGATTTAGGGACAAGGGTAATGGTGAATTAGTGCAAACACCCCCCCGTGTCTACGGCCTCTACTCAGTCATTTCAGTTCATTGTCCAAAAGACAACAACAAAAATATTTCCGTTTTAAACCCTAAGCATGGAAGATTAATAGGCGGTGTTAACAAAATAATAGCATATATAGTCTAGTTGTTGTGACATGTTGTTAATTCCGTATTCTAGGAGCCTAATGCCGGTGTCCATTGTTACCTATTAGGCGTGAAACATGAAATTGTCGGTCTTGTTAAAGAATATTATGGGTGTGAGACAAGCATGCAAGCATTCTACGAGGAATTGAAAGTTGCCTTAAAGTTTTTTTTCATTTGAATTGTCGATAGGTGTAATAATATACATGCAAAATTACATAGAAAGTCGAATTTTTAATCAAGTATGCAAAAGGTTTTAGAATGAACTTTGCTCAAACTTAACTCGCATCACAATGTCGAAGATCAAGACGTAGCTTTGAAACCTAGAACCCGACCTTGTCGAACCTTAGAACCCTTAGAAACCACCTAAAACTAATGCAAAAGTGTATTTGAATTGTTTTGAATGTATTTGAAGTGTTTATGTGATTGTGACTGTATGAGAGATATTGAGAGTATAGACGAGTGAGGGAAGAAGTAAAGTCGTGCCAAAGTTGCAAGAAGTATGTCCCAAAGTCGTCCAAAGTTGTAAATGACCGAGGTATCATATTTATAGCAAAACTAAAAGACAAGAATTTTGGCTAATTGCGCCAGGTTTTTGCCTCTTTACTGTCCAAATTGCCTAATTAGATTATTTTGTCGGTTTGTTTAGGAGAATTTTTTTTCTTATTGTACGATTGTGTCGTGCATTAGAAGATAGAGGATGAATTGAATATGGACATCTTGGAGCAATCCACAACCCCTCGGTTTACGTTTTGCTTAGAAATCATAAATATTAGCCACAAATTAATTATGGAAAAAATATGTAAATTTTGTATTTGTGTTAAAATTGTCTAATTTTTGAGATGTTTTATAATTTTATAGTTATTACAAAATTAATTAAATTGTCGGAAACTCCGAAAATTGCAAAAATGTTTGGAAAAATTCTAGAAAAATGCTTAAAAATAAGTTAAAATTATTTGAAAAAATAACACTTACTTTTTGAGTGCTAAGTGCTTGATAAAGTGCTTGGTGTAAGGAAGTTGCCTTTTTAGGCCTGTCAGGTCCTACTTTTCTCAATTTGGCTTGTGTGGCAAGAGTGTCTATCATTGATCATCTGGCTAGGGAAAAAGTAGTATCTACACTCCATTTTCACCGTTTTCACAACCTAATATCATAAATTAAAGTCACATAAGAAAACTTAGGCAATAAATCACAAGCCTATAAAACCTTACATTAGATACAACGATTTCAATAACTTGATCATATAAATTCATTCGAGGCAACAAAATGTAGACCAGCACCTATGTATCAATTATGAAAGGATAATGCATAAAATAACCAAATAAGCTGTACAATTATAAGAACTACTAGTGCCACCTTTTAACTCCCAACAATATAACCCCAATTCCTTGTGCAGCTACAAATAATAGAAAAACCAAAGAATTTAAGTATTTTAGTATGATTATTGAAAAAAACATAAACCAGATTACCATCATTACTACACTGACCTACTGACGTAGTAATAATAATCTAACATGCAAAGGAATGAAGTCTAATTTATAGCCAGCTATTTACAAAATTCAGCATAAGGAACGCTCTTGATAAATTAGTTTCACCTCACCATACATTCTAATTTCTATGAATATACACAGCAATGTAACAATCCAAGTAAAGTACAAAACAACTAAATCCAATATAGACAGAAAACATATTCAAATAAACTTTCGAATTTCAACAAATCGACCATGAAGTTAATTCGATATTAGGCTCATTAACATCAATTTTATCAACATGCAACAACAATGTCCTAAAATCAATTTAACAAAAAAAATTATGCAAACTAAAAAAAAGATGCTCAAACTATCAATTAACTCAATCAATTTTTATCAACAATCTCATTAAAACAAGTGAAAAACTATATCACATTGTGGAGATTTTTTGTGGACTTGTATAATCAAGTCATACGATTAGTATATGAAGTACGTTTGAGAATACGCAGCAGCGTTTGATGGAGCATTAGGGTTCGGTTTTGTATGTGAAAACTGCGATAGTGTGGCAGTTTATACTGTCATATCACAAAGTTTGGCTTGTTCACTGGACTTCACACATTGAACTTGGGCCTCAAGCAAGCATTGACTTCGTGAATTATTTCTTGTGATGTTTTGTCAATCCTTTGTATAATATGTATATATGTATACAACCACACACACACACTATACCATATAATATAAATATATATATAGATAATAAAATATATATAAATAATATATATCTTTTGGCTTTCTTGTTTGGCAATTCTGATATTATTGTTGTACTCCGTATATCTTTTGTACTCCCTAACATAGTTTAAGGTAATTGTTCATTAAAAGCTAGCCACTTTGTGAGAAAACACATTGAGAGCGTTGGAGTTAATTCTTGGGCGAATTACCAGTCTCTCATTAGTAATCCTTGATTCTCCTAGGAAACATTAATTTATACCGCCAGGAGGACGTAGCTATCGCATTGGATAGTGAACCTCAATTAAATCTTTGGTGTTATTTCGTTATCTCATTGTTTGTTTTTGAGTTTCTTCATTTCGGCGCTTCCGTTACAAAACAACTTAGTACAGAGTGGATCTACAGTCCAGGAAGATGAACACTACAACCAGAAGATGAGAAAGTTGCGGCTAGGAATTCTTTTGGGCTATGAAATTAAGATGCGACTTGTGAAACAACGGTATTGGAAGCCTGTTGTCTAAAAAATCAAGGATTCAACTACTTGAGCGCAGCAGATTGAGGCGATGGAGGGAGAGGGTCACTTCACCTAATATTGTGTTTGCAGATGATTGATCAAGAGTGTGCCGATGAGGATTCGTCTTTGGGGTTTCTTTGTGATCAAAATTGGAGGATCTTACATGACGAAGTCTCTCGCTACAAGTTGTGTTAACAACGAGTTCCGTTCTCTCGAATGCAGTCAGGTACGCCTCTAAGGGATCATCTAGACAAACTTTATACTATTTTAACATTGTATTTGCGTTAATTTAGATTTAAGTTGAAGATGAGGATTGCTACTTTGATTTTGTTGTTTTCTTTGCGCGTCTTATGAGAATTTTATTGGTCTTGTGTGGTAAAAAACCTTGTGACTCTAAAAGAAGGAAAATATGCACTTTATACATAGAGGTTCGCCCATAGACGGCAACGAATGAAAGTGGTATAGATGTCAGGGTGGATTAACTTAGTAGCATTCGGCCAATAAAATAGTTATAAACTCTGAGAAGCATAAAATTCAACTAGGTAATTTAAACTAAGAATATATGCCACTATTGAAAAGAATCTGGTTATTCAAAAAATAAACCTAAACTCCCAGAATATTCCGATCTAAACATTGCACAACAGAATTCAAAATTGATCAAATGAGACTTTGCCTTAACTGTTAGTGTGCGAGTCAGTCTATGGATCGTTGGTGTGGATTCTGTTGTAACTTTTCATATGGTCCTAACGGTGATAGATTTCTACCACTTATGTGTCCATTGATGTGGTGATTTATTATGGGTTATAAAGTTGCTTGTAAGGTTGTGTAAAGTGATTCATCGACTTAGACCGCTGAAGTGGGGGCATGTGTTGGTGAATGTGGTGTTCCTCAGTTGAAGAGAAGAATTATATCTGCTTAGTACTCTTACAAGGATGTTTACTTCTCGTTTCAGTGGGAATATGTGCTCTTTGAGGGTTCGAATAGTACTTAGCGTACTAGTTGGGTACTTGATTATGTGCATGACTATTCTGACTATTTACAGTAGGCGTCCACATGGCAAGGCGTGGTCAAATTTGTGTTAATGACTCAAACGCATCTGCGTTGCTATTGTTACATATATTGAGACATTTGTTTAGCCTCTGACAGGGAAACAGTTTTTAAAGATCAGTCAGATCTTCGTGTGACGTATAGTGAGGAGATGGTCTCTTTCGCAGAAAACAGTGAACGTTGAAAAATGCCACGAGTGGCAAGGCGACTAGTTTGCAAGAGGATTTGAGGTGGTAGATTGATTTGACACTTTGAGTGGAGCATGACGACACGGTGGCCAAATTGCTTGTTGGTTTATCAGTAGTAAGATGGAGGAATTTTACATATTTGATATTTCGGGATTTTACATGTTTATTGCAAGCTCAGATAGAGTCAATGATTGGAAGGATTCGATCTTAGTTGCTTGGCTGTGCATATTTATCTTTTTTCGTTCACTAGATTTCATTAGTGCATGCTAAGATTGCTATGTAGTTTCTGTCCAACCTAAAAGGCAAGATCATAGTGTGGGGGTTTGATTATTGTTCGCTATTTGGTTGGAATCGACAATTTTCAGTCTAATTTATGGAATGAGAATTGTGCTTGTATTGTGTTATTGGTTCGATATGCAAGTGATTTGATACTTAGAAGTATAGGCCGTGGCGAAACCCGCGGGGGGCTTGGCTTACCCTCGTTAGTGGTTTGTGCATGGCTGAGCCTGAACCCGACGTCTGGTGCATGCGGGTAGTTTGTCGATAAGGATCTGCCACCGTGCCTATATAGGTATTCAACGACGCCCGAAACAGTTGGCCAAAACATGCCCAGCCAATCAGTAACCAGCTGGTTCAGTGACATGGTACGGATTGAATCAGTAACCCAATCCCCGCATGTAGCGGCTCTACTCGTGCTCTATGAATATCCATTTAAGCCGATTATATGGATGCACCAACTTAGCAATATTAAACCTTATTAGCGCACTAACCACTAAAGAATTCTAATGGTTACTATTATGCACAAACAAGACTCTACATGATGTAAGGCGGATCCTTCATTGTTATCACATATTAACAAGGGCCAGAAAAACCGACGTCCATGATTATCGTAGACTTTAATTGATACGCATAATTTCCGGTCTTGTTAAAGCAAAAAAAGGTGTGAATATAACAAACCAAAACATGAAACAAGGTTAGAAACTAATGTATATTGTATATCCTTCCACCTTTCTCTGCAAAATCACAAATCGTAAAGTAAAAACTTAAAAGAACGTCCTTGATCGAAATTGCTATCAGACAAGGAAACATGTCAGTATTGACAACTAACATAAGGCATAATATAATTGACAGGTGTGATAATAACAATAATGTTAACGAAAAAGAATTTGAAAACACGAATAAACAATCCTACATTACATGAAGGATTCAAAAAGTCAGTTTCTACATTGTGTAAATAAATTAGAACTCTGATATAATTAATCAAGTTAAAAAAAACGAAGAGAGTGTAGTGATAATCTCAAAGTTAAACCTTTTACGCTCGTTGATTCGAAACAGAATTAGCTAGAACTCAATAATGATTGTTAGAGGTATGAGAGTGTAGAGTGGAATACGCAAGTTTAGACGTGTATGAATAAACTGTGTGGTTCGAATGAGAAAGCACTATTTATAGGCACGAGGAGGAGAAACGAGCGTAATTACGCAGAGACCTGCTATTACGTCAAGGACGTATATACGTAGGAGGACCTACTCGTTTATACGCTGCTAGGCGATATACGCTCATTATTCTGCGCGATTTGCGTGTGCCTCCATCTTATTTCGTATTGCCGATTGCTTGATTCGACGCACCTAACACCCTTGCTCCCCAACAAGGAGTTCAGAGGTCTAGAATTCCACGTATTTCCGGGCATTTTTTGTGTATTTATTTTCTGCGTATAAAAACTTATAAAAAATCTAGAAAAAATATAGAAAAATCAGAAAATAATCTAAAAATACTGTGAGCTCAGAAAAATGTGAAGAATGTGATGAAAATATAAATCAAGAGAGATCACCAGTAAAATTATTTTAAACCCTAAAAAATAGAAAAGGAAAATCCTCAAAATAGAAAATAATTAATAATAAATAAAAGAAAAATTTTCCCCCTTTTTTGGCTTGCTCAATAGTTCCGATATACCTCAGTATTTCCAACTTTTGTAGTTCAAAGCTCTTTTCTAAGTCGAAACAATCTCGAGACATCCGAACCGTAATGTTCATCACTGATTACTCTTTTGGGAACACTTTATGTCTACAAGAAAGACTTGCAATTTGGTAGCACTTTTGGGTTTGTAATGGTGCAAGTCTGCTATTGTTGGGCGTTCATTTGATCGTATTCCTTGAGATAGTGATCATTGTCTTCTATTGATCATTTATTTTATAGGACAAAACAACATTGCCTTTCCATCTATCGCGTTCACAGTTTCATATGTTGCGCTGTTAACGCTTTTGTCTTTTAACCTTATGGTTGGCCTTCAAGGGGAACAATCCGCCCGAATGGCTTGTTTAGTTGTTTGTTCATTGTTGTTTTTGTTAGTCTGTTGCATGATAACAAGTCACGGGTGATGAAATTGTGGAAAATTTTTTTGGATTGTATTAATCAGGCACGATTAGTATACGATTACGTTTGACTAATACACAGCAGCGTTGATGGGCAATTTAGGCTTGCATGTATGTAAACTCACGTTAGTATGGCCGTTATACTGCCCATATCACCAAGTTTGCTTTGTTCACTTGAACTTCACCGCATTGAACTGGCCTCAGAGCCAAGCATTACTTCATGAATTATTTCTTGCTAATTTTTTTCAATCCTTTGTTAAATATATAATAATATATATATTATATATATAATATATATATAATTATTATATATAATATATATATAATATATATATATATATATATACACTAAGTGGAATAAAATTGCTATATATAACCCCTATTCATTAACCACATGCTCATTTGTTGTAACCTGATTACTTTTGTAACTAAACATTTAACAAATGTGGTTACCATATAGATATTATTTTAAACCATCACATAATGTGGTTACAAATAAAATTTAATAACTATCAAAAAATATTGTACAAATATTGTATTTAAGGATTATAACCCATTATATAACCAATATTACTATTGTGGTTACCTATGTATTAGTCAAAATATTATTTTAAACACCTCCCGTGGCGCACACTTTCATTTTCATTTCATTTTCATCATTTCAACTCCCTCCATTTCACACCATCCCCTCCCAACTTCACCAAAATCACACATTCAACCTGCTCGCTGTCATTCACCTCTTCAACATTCAGCCAATTAAATAATCACGCATTCACCTGGCCTCGCTGCTTCCTCCTCCACTCCTGCTCCCACTCCTCGCTCATCTCCCGCTGGCTCAGTCTCACTCCTCTCTGCCGCTCTTCATCATATCTCGACCCTCGCTCAGTGCCTCTTTTTTCTCGAATCTCACTGTCGCTAACGTCCACGCTCCATTCAGCAAGGTTTTCTCCCACCTCTTATATGTTCGAATGCAAGATTTTTCAATTATGATTTTAAGTTTTGAAAGTGTAGGTTTCAAATCGATATTTAGTAAGGTTAGGGTTTCAATTTATTGCCATTAGCTATGAATTTCATCCTTTAATTTCGATTTTTAGTTTTGTATAATGAGCCCTAATTGAATGTATTGTTGGAGTCTTTTTCTAGGTTTGCTTTTTATTCCTATTTAAGAGGTTTATTATCTTTTTTGTTATTTCTTAAACTGTCGACCATTTAGTTATTCAACATGTTTCTTCGACTTTGAAATTTAACATCGCTTTTAATCCTACATGCTAATTTAGATTGCTTTATCATTTTCCCCTTTTGTTGATTGAAATTTAGTAGTAAAATCTTGTGCGCAAATTTTTTCTTTAACTTTTTTGGGGGGAAAATTTTTGTCGAAAGGAATATGATTAATTTATGCCGGAATACAACCTTTTCAAGAAGAAATAAACTATATTACCTAAAGCACTTCTGACAAGCCTACGCAGTAGAGTATTACATTCTTCGCATCTTATCTTTGCTCGATTTTAGTTAGGTTTTGTTGATGATAGTTTTTTTAATTTTTTTTTGAATACAATTTTTTGGTGTTACTGAATCAAAGTTAAATTTATACGTCATGCACATTATCCTGCTTGATTTAGTAAAAGCCAGGAATCAATAGAGAACTTTGTTACTAATACACTACATGAATTCATACCACCTCAATGGTATGCTCTCGAATACTTACGTTTAAAACTGGACAAGTCATACTTGGAAACGTTATAGTAGATTAATCTATCTGTACTCTAGGTGTGACTTCCAAACAAAATGGTTTGATTGCAGCAAAATCTAATATATGATTGTTAGATACTTATGTTTCGTTCATATAGAAATAGAGAAATGGCACTGAGCAATCCTTAACTCATTAACTTATTTTTATATATAATGCTAACATACAAAAACTAGTAACAATCAGCTAAAATACAATTTGCATGAAATTCACAATATAAATTGTATGTGATATTTCTCAGGAATAAACAAATATGTTTCCTGCTAATCATCTTAATGTAATGAGAATCACCAATATTTTTGTTGACAGTATAGGTTAACCAACTCACTACAGGAGCATATCACTTAATAGTCAAGCATTTTTCAATTGCAAATCGAAAGAAGCAATACCACCTAAGACCTAAGAAAAAGAAGAGAATCATAGGCTAACATCCCTTTAGGTGGTACTTGACAATTCTGGATGTCTTAATTATTAGCTGTGATCAAGCATGTGTCTTATTATCTCCTTCTGCGCTATTTGTGTAGCTTATCTTGTATGTCCTACATATCTCTGTTATGCATAGATATAGACTTTGGAAACGCTATCGATCAATTACCCATTATCTTCAATTCAAGCGGAATTGAATAGTTATCGACAAGTTCCTTCTCAGTGTTTCTTCTTCATTTCTAGCTCTTTGTTGGGCTTCCTAGCAATTTTAACACACTATTTGTTCACAATAGGAGGCAATAAGAATTTTGCCAAGTTGTCCAATATACTTGTGTTGGTAAAAATGAGTTTACTATTTTCTGTGAATAAAAAATAACATATTTCATTAGCAGTTATATATTTTGTACATCCATAAAAGTGATGCAGAGCTGAACGGTTTATTCTATAAAGTAATACATATATTTTCAGTGTTCTTTTATGGCCGCTTGCCCTTTCAACATCTTAACGCTCAAGCTATATTCTAATTAAAAACTTCATCACCTGCATCATGTGCTCCATTTATGAGTAAGATTGAAAACTAATCTATTATACATTCAACTAGGATCATTGGATATTCTAATGCATTAATATAAATCTTCAGGTTATACTTCCAAACTTTTTCTTAGTCAGAATAAGCTCACTACCATGTATCATTCTTTTGCTAAATAATAGCTTAGTTACTATGAAATGCATTTCCTCTTTCCTTGGCTCCTTATTACTAATAGTTTTTACTTGTACTCTGTATCATTAGACATAAATGAAATTAAATTATTCTCAGCAGTTGAGTCGGACCACCCTATCCAAGTAAGACACTTAATCCTTGTCTATGCAACATAGTCATTACCATCTCTCTTTTTAGATGCAGTTTCTTTCAAGATTTCATTTTGCATATAATGTCAAATGTGAGAGAATTCCTATAATATGTCTTTCCGGTCTAGATGTATTATTACACTGCCAAAGTCAGACAAACAATAATTATCTGTATCTCTCTTAAGCACCCATATGAAACTATTCCTAGAAATGAGTATATTGAAGTAAGTTCGATCATTGAATAGTTTTGAATTCGCGAATCAATGTGTCCCTAAAGAACTTGCAATCTGATTACATACACATCTGCACTTTCCCTGATATGACAATTTTATTTTGTTTGTATTGCTAACGAATATTTTATATAGTTTTATTAGTAAATGACTTATCGATTATACACATTGAGAAAACTATATGTCAATCATTTTTCTTTTTTAATATAGACAGCTCAATGCTGTTACGGTCTATTGTAGCCTAGAATGTTGCATGCAATAGAGGGGTGGCTTTTTCAAGTATGTGCTATACTTGGATCAAACATAGTTCGTTATAGTGACAAGGAGGATTTTATTTTACCAATGTTGTTATTATTTTGAAGTGATTCCTTTTTCAGTCCCTAAAATAATATTTTATTGCCCTTTTTGCTTTTGTTTTGATTGTCTATAGATGTGATTGAGACATACTAGGAAAATCTGTTGAACTGTTCTTATTGAAGATGAGACTTGTGAATTTACCTTCCCACCAGATTGTTGGCTAACATTTTAAAGTTCCGGAGTATGGATAGTTCTTATGTTTGAGCATGTTATACATTTATATGCTTCTGCAAAGTTAAGCTATGTGAACTTCAGGAACAGATTCTGTACCTAATGAAACCAAAGCGTTCCCATGATATTGCTCAGCTGAGCATATAGCTTATTTTCTACGACTTTGACCACTATTTTATTGTCCAGAAAAAAGAATTAAAATAAAACAGCGAGGAGGATCATACAAGGAAAGCAAGATAAATGGTATGTTAGCTAGTAGACAAATTTTGCCCTCTGTTGCTGAACCACTTATTGCAGAAATCAACTAACTGATCCTTGTATGACCTTTTTGTATTCTTTTCGGAGGACGTCAATATGCTGTAAAAATAATGTCGTGACTTTTGTTTTTGACAATAATGCAGTGACTTAGTTGTTTGATTGTTGTATTGTATTGTATTGTAGATCAATTATTGCATTGCAAGGCCATGAACATATTTTATTATTAATATATAAATGATTAGGTACTAGGGAAGGTGTTTGAATCCCGTGTACATGGCCACTTTGTGGTATTGATTTGAAGATATTGTACTTATCATCCTATTCTATTTGTGTGCCTCCCTATAATCATATAATATGTTATTATGTCTAATTAATTGTTTTGATTATAAACTTCCGTTTAGCACACCGTCAGCGCGCGGTGTAACGGCTAGTGTGTATATATATACTAGTGGCACACGGCGCGCGCATGCGCGCCGTGTTCCACGTGAAAATGCGTTATAAACAATTTATTAGTTTTTTGTATCTAATGAGCAATGCGTCGAATCTTCATTTGTTTTCAATTTTTGCTTATTTACCCCTAAAACATTAAAATTGAAATGCTACTGATGCAACAAATTACATACTGCCACCGATTTTTAATGTTTTGTGCATTGTGTTTTATTTCATTTTGGGATATTCTATATTCTACTTTTTAACCACACATTTCCGTACTTACCCCACTTTTCCACATGTTTCCCTTTTACACACACTTTCTCCTAATTTTTAACCCCACTCAGTCACTCACATTATAATACATTATTCCTAGTTCTTTCTTCAAATAATAAATGCATGGAATATTAGAAATTCAGGAGAATATAAAGTATGCTAAATGTAGTAAATTTGTATGTGTGTTACGTTCCATATGACAATGCAAGACAAGTAATGTCTCAACTCCTACATCHCATAAGTAATTAGCTAAACTTAAGCATGTTTTTCTGCTCTGTTCAACATGTTATGTACCAAATTTGCATTCCAATATCAACGATAAATTCAATAACTCGTACATTTGATTAATCATTGTATAGAACTCCATGGTTTCTTTTGAAAGCGATAGATATAATATGTATACTGTAATTCACGTTCCACGGGACAATATGTGACGAGCAATATATCAACTTGTAAAATCTTATCAATTATCTAGATTCTTACATATTTTCGATTAATTCCACRTTGTTTTGTGTTAGAACATATATACAGTAGAGGAATGACAGCTCGTAATATATTGTCATCAAGTTCTGATGAACATCTTGGCATCTTGTTCCAACCATAAAGGGTTGTGGCTTTCTTGATAAAATTTACATGCTATTTCAAATAATAATATTGTGGAACCTCGGGTAATTGTTGCAAGCACTTTAAGATCGCATCACGTTCCACATGATAGCTAGTATGCGACAAGCAATGTATTAACTCGTACATTCAATAAATAATTAGCTAGGCTTCTGCATATTTTTGTTTAGTTTTACCCCTCATTTTGTGTTAGATCATATATACAAATGGGGAATAAAAGCTCAGAAACCACAAGTCTAATTTAGCACAATAACAAAAGTAATAACGAGAAATTAACTAATTACAATAATTGCATCTGTGTTCATAATTTTAACACTTTCAACCCAAAATAAATTGCAAAAAAAATAAATTATTCCTCATAGTCCACTTCACTTTCTTCTTCATGTTTTTAATAGTCTGCCAAGTTGCAAAATGTAGAACCATATGATAATGAAGTAGAAGAACCCCTTCGGGATGTGCAACATAGGTTCGACGACCAAAATATAATGATGCGAAAGCTGCAGCAAAAGTCTAATGATGAAAGCAGAGATGGAGATTATGAGAATGACGAGGTTGCAAGGAATACACCACAACAGAAATTTTACAAAAAATATACGATAAGTTAAAGTTCCTAGAACAGTTAGTCAATCAATAGAACTAATAAAGTTCCTAAAAAAATATACAATAAGTTAAAGTAATAAGTTTTTTAGGTACTTTACCCCTGCTTCCTTTCATTAGGATGAGAACTGTAAATAAAACAAAATTCATCAAGCTAAAAAAAGAATATCATCCCCGCATAAAAAGATGACCCAAGCAAACATAACAAGCGTAGTCATGCCTTCTATTTTGACACTATATCTGACCCTATCATGTTCTACATGAAGTTCCACTCATATTGCAGTCTGTTTATATGAGCAGAGTACTTCGGAAAATTGGTAGAAGAAATTAAAATCTTAAAAAAATAAGCATGCACAATTAGAGAAATTCCCCAAATAAATATTCAAAAATAGATCTAAAAATCTAAAGGTATCCTATTAGTGAGACAAAAGCATATCTGCAAGCTTGGTTTGCAGCATGATGTCAAGAAAGTCGAAAAGTGCAAATGAACTATAAAATGGGTTTGGAACATGAAGGTGAAAAAATTTACCGTCCATCAAATTGAAGGTTGCTCAAGGATATGATGTCCTAGCTTCTGAAGTCCAACCCTTAGCTGACAATGTTGACTGCAACCTTGCAGTGCCATGAATCAAATGCTTTTATGCCAATCGACTTCAATGGAGATGCTCACGATCACCTGTCAACAAACAAATATTGTAGATCATTTACTAGCATACAACAAAAATTACCAAGCATAGAGTGATGGGTTGCGCGCTAAATTTAATAATAATACAAAAAAGTTAGTCTCTCATTTATAGCCTTTTTCTAAGCTTTGTTCGTCATTCACAAAAAATTGTTCATGGCTTTCACAGTTTCACCAAGGAGACATTTTGTAGATTTCTAATATCTTCAACCAGGTATGATCTGCAATTTCATTAAGATGGTCCAGATAAGCCTATCATATCAACTTGAAAAACTATAAATTATACCATATTAATTGAAGCCAACAATGAGTTACCAAGACATTCTTGAGCTGTAAAAGCCGTTTCTTTGGTTTAGCTTAAGCATTTTCCTCACAAATCTGTTCCTATACAGATTATATTGGTCACAGGGAATCCCTTGTAAAGTCGACAATGAGGTAAATCAGCTATTGCAACCCTTGTTTCGTTTTTATTAACGTGCATAGACTGTGTTATGAAGTTAAGGAGGACCATATTGTGGCCATTACGCACAGCGCTCATATCTAAGGAATTGAACAACATAGAAAAAGATAGCACGATACCGCCCAAAACGAGAACACTACATAGCAATAGTTTCCGTATAAAATAACTCCCAGCACTCAAACAATTCTGAACCATAGTGGATCGATCTTTTAGACCTCAAAGGAGCCATGTAGTGAGGATTGCCCATTAGAAGGCCATGATCACAACCTTACGATGGAATAACAGTCGCACATGGCTTCATACTTCCACTGAAATGAAACAAAAATAAAATGCAAATTCATAATGTTAAAGGGATTTCATATTTCTGAACTATATACATGTTAAACGGAAAAAGGTGATATGACTCCATATTATGGATAATGAACCTACGTTACTAGAATGCTTTAATTTTAGCATTTACGTAATATTATAATTAAATTGTGCACCTTGAAATTGTAATGACTTATGACCAATGGAAGAACATGTATAGAAGCAATAAATATATGAGCATTCGACATAGTGACTTCCATCAACAACACTATTTTTGATAGATTACTTGGCAGACCAGTCTACATTCAATCAGTCAAGAGCATAAATCAATTGCAGAGATGAGACTTTAGGAGTAAAAAGAGCAACTATACCAGTTTGAATATCTTATTTATTATACTTTCCCGTTAGTAATTATTATAACTTTTTATTCAAGAAGCTAAGTTGTATAGTAAAGAAAAATAGTAAAGCGAGTTATGTGTGATGGTCAGAAGCATCAAGAAAGTTAGTGGGTAGCGAGCAGCTGGCTAATGGCTGTGATAGGTGGGTGGATTATAGAGTGGCAGTAAATTTGGTTGATCAATGCATTGTGGTATTGGAAGAAAGTATGACAGGTGGTTTATTTTGGAGCCATGGTGATCGATTTTCTCTCCCCTGTTATTCTTTCATGCACGATGTTCTTATTTGCCACACTATTCATTGGTCCAAATGATATATGAAATTGACAATCAATCTATCACGTATCCACACCTAACAAAGCAATCATTCAGCACACTGCAAGAAAAAAAATTTTAAAACAAAAAATACTATATATTGATGTGACAACTTTTCCCAATGATATAAATTAGAAAGCCTGGATTACTCCTCAAATCTTATCAAATAAATGGTAATACAATCGAGTCCTTATTTATGCCCTTGATATACTTCATATATAACCCATTTCATTCTTTTTTTACTGTTTATTATTTGACTTCTACACTTGAAAAATATTTAATTTAAATTTTATGGAACCAAGGAGAAAAACGAAGATAACTCCCACGACAAACATAATAGACCATCTATATTGAGATTGAGCAGAAGGAAGAGGGAGTCAACTGTAAGTATCATAAATCATTGTTGTAGTTCTTACCAAGACACAAGATTACAATGAAAATCCTAAAGCATTGTGGCTGTAGCGAGAAGTCTACAATACAATGTGGAGGAAACATAATGAATTTGAAGCAAAAAAAGCTTGATAAAACGAAAACCATTAAAACAATGCCAACCTACAACAAAAAGAGATAATAATTGAATTTCACCTCATATGCTTTGATGGACTAATCAGCAGCCTCCTTCCTCTCATTACAAGATTTAAACTCAACAAAGTACCTATAGTAGTCCCCTTTCCTGCAACAAACATTGACACACAAAAAACCACCTAATTGTCAAAATTCATGAACAATCAAATATGAATATACATAAATACAAGAAATTGTCCATATATTCATAAAACACCACAGAAACCCTRGCATCTTATAATAGAAGACGGTGGATTAAGGTAACAATAATATACGAGTATATGAATTGTCAAGTGATGAATAAGATTAAGACAATAGCCCATCAATCCATACCAATAATGCAATCTCCAATGGAACAAAAGCCCTAAAATTAAAATCAATTCTCTGAACTCCGAACAAAACTCTTCAGACGGTGAACCACCCTTCGGGGTTGCATTGGTAGCAAACTTGAGGCCATGACAACCAAAGTGTGAAAACACACTAAAAAGAATTACATTTAAAAAATAAAAATCAAAGGGAAAACAAAAATTGTGATTTTTTTTGTTGAAGAAGAAGCTCAAAAGATGGAAAATTTGAGCCCCAAACTGAATTGACACATCAATTCATCATCTCCTCTTTCCTCAACTCTGCAAACTATACAATACCCAAAAGATTGAAATTTTAGAAGGAACAAAATCAAACAAAAAAAAGGTAATAAATAAACTCTTCTTATTGTCTCCTACCTTCAAACTCTCCAAAGGGATTAACTCAGAATAAGAAATGGAGCTTCCCAAATACATTTATCATCTCAARTAAAACCAATTCACGCAAAACCAAAAAATTCAATTAATCCAATTTTGTTATCAAAACCCTTCAGTAATCACCAAATTGAAACCTAAACCAAAATTCCTAATAAAATTCGTAAACCCTAATGAAAATCGAACAAATTGAAACCCCTAAAAATACAACCCAATTTTTGAATAACCCCTAAATTTAATTTTTATGTCTAATAATAACCCCAAAAACAACAATCAAACCACACCTGCTTCAATAAAAAAGCAACCAAGCAGACAATAAACTAATCTCATGCCATAACCAACCCCGCCGCTCATAAATCCACGATACATCATCCCATCTCGAACAACCAAGGTGGGGTTCATGGTTTGCAGCGTGATTTCCCACGAGGAAAACCAATACAAACCGTGGATTGCAATTTCCCMTGAAAGAATGACAGACAAACACGAAGATGAGACGAGAAAAAAGATGGAGAAAGGTGCCAGAAGCAAACCAGATGAGAGGATGAAGAAAATGAGGAAGATGGTAGGTGGAAGTGTTGAATGAAGCTGATATTGTGTTGATTGAATGAATCGTGACTCGTGAGGTGGAAGAGTTGAATGAAGCTMATTACAAAATAAAAGAAGGGAATAGTAGTAATGGAAAGTTGCAAATAACAAAGCATATCATGGGCAATATTGTAATTAACATTTAGACCAAACCTAAAACTCCCACATTTATGATGGTGGCACTTGTGGACAAATTTTCCTAATTTTTATGATACTTTTAACCTTCTCTTGTTGGTTGCAAGACATCTTTGTAAATAGGTGATTGGTCTCTAGTTTGCAGTAGAGGACAACTCAATTCACCCATCTTATATTCTCTCGATCTTGAGCAAGAGCTAGTGTGACTCCAATCCCTCACAATCAAGTACATGAGTATGTGGGAGTGATGTAAATCTTGGGGAACGAATCGGTCATAATAACGTTTTGTACCGTGGACGAGTCGAATCTCGTTTTTAAGGCAATGATTTTAAACTATGGTATCACATACCAATTTCATTTCCAATTCGATCTTCTAAGTGTTTCTCCATCACAAATTTTATTGTAGCTTTGATATACCCTACATCTCTTACAGTTACTAATCCCCTCACCCCGAGTACTCCACTTAAGGGTCAAGGGTTGTCAAAGAATCTCTTTTTAATTCGCAAGGGTGAAGATTCGAACTCTTCACCTCTTTGTTAAGAGATAYGGTGAACRACCACCATGDCAAGGCSAKTTAGTTGTGTTTATTTGTTCGATAATGCATATCGCAAGTGATCAACACAATTGGCAAGCTCGGGTAATGGGGCAATATTGACCACAGAACAAAGATATGAAGCACATTAGATGATAGTTTAAAGCTAAAAATCCACGTGTCAGCAAAAGCTTAGTGAGTAGACTCTCCCCACTCCCCAGATAAAGAAATCCGACGTGGAACGAATGTGGATAACAAGTAAGCAAAGAAGAGCCAATGAGCATGAACATTAAGATTCCCCTATATCTGAACATTACACACTACTTGAATAGCAACCAACGCAGCATCCCCCCATTCTTCACCTCTCATTATTATTTGTTGTTGCTAGCAAATTCTCAACCAAGAGTAGGCTAAGAATGGCTACAAATGCTTTGATGAGCTGCGGCATTGCGGCCGTATTCCCATCTTCTCTGTCGTCTTCAAAGTCTAAGTTTGGGGCGTCAGTGCCCCTGGGTAACGTGTCGTGCCATGCATCGTCCCGGTTTACCATGTCTGCGGAATGGATGCCTGGTCAGCCTAGACCACCTTACCTCGATGGGTCGGCTCCAGGGTATGTTACTTTTTAATCCCTCTCTTCTACACTAGTTTCTNGAGGACGTAGCTATCGCATTGATAGTGAACCTCGTTAAATCTTTGTATGTTATTTGTGTTATCTTATTTGTTTATTTTTGTAGTTTGTTCGATTTCGGTGCTTCCGTCACAACACATGATGATATATTAGTAGTTGATGCTGATTCATATGAATTTCGCAAAAGAAAAAAAATATGAACACACTAAGTAGCAAGTTACAATCAAGCACATACATACATACATACATACATACATACATACATACATACATACATACATACATACATACATACATACATACATGATTACATGATACATGCTAGCTTAGTCATCAAGCACACTAATTTGACTTACTTCAGTCGAAGTACAATGCGAAATGAACTCGGCTTAGTTTAGTCCAAAAAAAAAGAACAACAAATCAACACAACATAAATTAAAGCCCTAAAATCGTAAAAAATTTGAGAGAAAGTCGTCAATCAATCAACACAACATACATTCAATTAGAATTGCGAAAATCGTCAACCACAATSCCTAAACTTTTTTAGAGAAAATTAAAATTGAAAAAAATGAAGTTGAAAACTTACTTTAATTTGAGATTGAGATWGAGAATGAAATTTGAATGTTGTAGAAGCCGAGGTTCAATCGCATGCAATTGTTCATGGAAGTTTCAAACTAATGTAATAAGTAACGTCCTTTTTATTTTTTGAAATGAGATTGCTTTTTTTTTACTTTGTCTTATTCGAAAACATATCATATGTTCGGAGATTATCTAATGATTAACCATTTCCCATTAAGTTTAGTAAAATTGAGTGTTAGATTAAGTAATACAAAAAGGACATGTATCCCGTTTATTATTTTTTTGGGTGAACAAGTAGGGTATCCACCGCCGACACTAGTTACTGTTGGAATAATGGCTTTAGAAGCTTTATTTAACAATATCAAACAGTAATATCTTAGGTCCATTGTGAGTATTATGACTAGTTTACTTCATAACGGCTAGTAATTCCCCTACTTATGAGCCTTGAACATGACATAATTCACATTAATATAGAGGTTACAAATTTATGTAATGGATTAGCATTGTGATTTATGATACTTTTAACCTTCTCTTGTTGGTTGCAAGACATCTTTATAAACAGGTGATTGGTCTCTAGTTTGCAGTAGAGGACAACTCAATTCACCCATCTTATATTCTCTCGATCTTGAGCAAGAGCTAGTGTGACTCCAATCCCTCACAATCAAGTACATGAGTATGTGGGAGTGCTGTAAATCTTGGGGAACGAATCGGTCATAATAACGTTTTGTACCGTGGACGAGCCGAATCTCGTTTTTAAGGCAATGGTTTTAAACCATGGTATTACATACCAATTTCATTTCCAATTCGATCTTCTAAGTGTTTCTCCATCACAAATTTTATTGTAGCTTTGATATACCCTACATCTCTTACAGTTACTAATCCCCTCACCCCGAGTACTCCACTTAAGGGTCAAGGGTTGTCAAAGAATCTCTTTTTAATTCGCAAGGGTGAGGATTCGAACTCTTCACCTCTTTGTTAAGAGATAYGGTGAACRACCACCATGDCAAGGCSAKTTAGTTGTGTTTATTTGTTCGATAATGCATATCGCAAGTGATCAACACAATTGGCAAGCTCGGGTAATGGGGCAATATTGACCACAGAACAAAGATATGAAGCACATTAGATGATAGTTTAAAGCTAAAAATCCACGTGTCAGCAAAAGCTTAGTGAGTAGACTCTCCCCACTCCCCAGATAAAGAAATCCGACGTGGAACGAATGTGGATAACAAGTAAGCAAAGAAGAGCCAATGAGCATGAACATTAAGATTCCCCTATATCTGAACATTACACACTACTTGAATAGCAACCAACGCAGCATCCCCCCATTCTTCACCTCTCATTATTATTTGTTGTTGCTAGCAAATTCTCAACCAAGAGTAGGCTAAGAATGGCTACAAATGCTTTGATGAGCTGCGGCATTGCGGCCGTATTC
>SNQN01000889.1:94434-107020 GCA_008642245.1 Bassia scoparia
TTTTATTTATTTTTAGACATTTTTGTAGAACTTTTCAAATTTTTTCTGGATTTTTCTAAGCATTTTTGCAATTTTTCAAGCTTCCGATGATTTAATTATTTTTTCAATAATTAATTAAAGTATCAAATCGGCTCCAAAAACASAATACTAGATTTTACAAGGAATTTTTTCATATTTTTTCCYTAATTTTTTGATTTAAGGATTAAAATTTATGAATTTCTTAAGCAAAACACAAAACCGAGCGAAACGAAACATTTCGGAAGCTTCCAAGGACGCAGATTGCTCCACAATCATGTCTACGTTCATCCCCTGGCTTCTCGTGCAAGTTGGCTTCCCGTACAAACCTAAAATCAATTTTTACCAAAACCAAAACAGARAAAATAAACTATTTTAGGCAATTTTGCACCAACCAAAGGAGAAAAATACTAGGCACAATTACGCCCAGGTTAGGCGCTATTATGCCCAGTTTGGGCGCAATTTTGGGTGTAATTTCGCCCAGTTTCTTGCCTTTTTGGTCCATGCCTATAAAGATGAACCCAACCTCGTTTCATTTGCAACTTTTCTCAGCCCTTTGGCACGTCCATACTCTCTSCCTCTCTTCCAAAAAATCTCAAAGAAACTCTTTCAAATTCAATACACATTCAGAACACATTCAATTCAAGAGATTAAGGCATTCAAGGCAATCGTTCGAGTATTGTTCGACCACGAATTGTTGGTATAACCTATGAGGCCACAAAACTCATAGAAACTCTCTCCTTCTTCTCTTCTCTTTAATTATTCTTTGACTTTGTTTGCTCTTTATCACTTTAAATTATGTAACATTGATTAATCAACTATTTGACATCAATTAAAATGTAAATAAACTTTCATTTCTTTATTTTCAATTTGATTTCAATATTATTGTCAATACTAACTTTTTCTTTGATTTTCTCATGTAAATAGCACTTTGCGAGGCGATTTCAATTTCAAATCTAACTATTGTTTTTTCTTTTTTGTCTTATCTTGGATAGCGATTCGAGCGATTTGAGCTAAATCATCTTCTTCTTCCTTCATGTATATTCTTAATTGTGTTCTTGTATATATTCTTCAATRACCAATATTTCTTGTTAATTAAATACCTATTAATTGCTTGTCCCGATTAATAAGATAATCATGGACAAACGGTTTAGGATCCTTGAATCTTGACCTAATTCAAAGTGACAACAAGTAATTAGTCTTTACATTCATTAATCAACACGCCTAGTAACTACTAAGGATTAATACGGACATATGTGTTGTTCGATGTTACAATTGGTGAATTTGTAATGAGACCGAGTAGAGGCCGCTAGATGCCASGGGGGTGTTGTGCAATACTTCACCCTTACCTTCGTCCCCTAATCTAGATCTGGTGCACGACCTAACATGAAGTCCTTCGCCTTGCTTTTATGCAATTACAAGCAAGGCTTAAAAACGGGTTCCACAGCTTCCCGAAAGAAGTGCGGTGGCGACTTCCTCTATTCGATTTCGAGTATCCGTAGCACTCAATGCCAAGCATACTCACACTATGCAAATTAGCAAGAATTTAATTCTTCYCAACACGGTGTCTCAACGAGACTGTAACCCGCGGGCCAGAGGGACRCGACCCAATCCGGCTCGGTGACTCCCTACGCCCATACACCTACAAAGACGTAATGGTTTAGACCTCCTTTGAACATCACAGCGGGCTGGATGTGTTAAGGACCATTCTAGGCCTAGTCATGGGACCCTCTTGGACACCCGGACCGACTCGTTCGAAAATGTAGCAACAAACTCTAGGTGGCTGGACTCTAACTAACTAAGGACCTTAGCTTTGCATACTAAACAACAAACGAGTCATGTACAAGTCATGTAACAGTCTCATATAGCAAGTGATCATTCCTTGGGCGTCGTAATGTCAAAATGGTTGTAAACTATAATCGTTTAAGCGTTAAGTATTTTGCATCACATTATTGTAAACGAGCGCCAAAACTCGTAATTCTCCTTTTTAAAAAAAATAATCTTTAAAAAAATGTAAGAAAATTTAAAAGAGAATATTGAAAATAAATAAAGGCGAAAAACGAATTTTGGCGCTCTTGCATTTTCATTTTGAGGCAAGTCAATAGGTAAGGAATAATCACTATTAGGTCATGCATCGAGTCTAGTCAAGGAAGCAAGTCATGCATTGTTTTCTAAAAATTGAGTTTAATACATGCTCATGCAGGATAGAGTCACCTACATGGCAACTTCGCAGGTAGGAAAGGCTAGCTCGTGAGGAACTGTCGGTCCCTATTCCTTTACGCAAAAGGATCGTTCAGCACTCTAAGTCTAAGTCCTCCAGTCCCTCAACACCACAAAAGGGTGAAGARAAGAACACAACCACAGCCYAAATGAGAGCAACCATTGAGGCCCTACAAACCAAGCTTGCTGCACTTGAGCAAGTCGAATCATCCAAGGTCACCCCCGAAGACCTTGAAAAGATGGTCCTAAAGGCAACCAACAAGAAATCCTACTTTGAAGCACCTAAACTCGAGGATGTCTGTGCAAAAATCCCCAAGAAGTTTTCTGCAATAGACTTGCCTATGTTCAAACCAACTGATGACCCTAGGTTTCATCTCAAAGGATTTCAGGCCACCATGGCAATCAAGGGGATCGATACTGCTCTTTACCCTAAGGTGTTCCCCATGTCACTTGAACCAATTTACCAAAAGTGGTTTTCTCTCTCCCCGACAAGGATGTAGCTACTTGGGATGACATCACTCAAGCGTTCATGACGAGCTACCAAAGAAACATTCAAGCTTTCACCTCACTAAGGGAACTTGAAATCCTCAAACAAGAATTGGTGAAAATATTCATCAAGAATCTGTTCTCAAGTACTGCAATCACCTTCGCTACTTGGACCTAGACACTTTTGACAAGGTATATCGCATTGGGATTGAGATCAAGGATGGCCTCATCAAAGAAGCAAAGAACAAGTCAGGAGGCCACAAAAGAATGACACAACCAATTCATCCACGAACGTGTCAAATATCAATGATATTGATGAAATCAAGCAACTACCACATCGTCATCAGTACACTACACTAGGCATGACATACAAGCAAGCATTGGATCGCCTAAGTGCACAAGGGCTTCTTGAGCCGATTGGACCAACTCCAGACCCCGCATCGGGCCAAAGGCCTAAGTGGTGAGATCCTAACCAATATTGCAAATATCACCAAGGGAATGGTCACTCGACCGAAAAGTGTTATACTKTTAAGGACCATATACAAGACATGATCGATGYCAGTCGCCTTCCTATCCCACCTGGGTGTAAGAAGCCAAGCATCGACAGCAAACAGTCACAAGCAACACGCACAGTTCACAACAAAAGGCGAAAGGAGCAAGAGTTAATAAATCTCTATCATAGGTTTAGTCGGAGAGTCCCTCCACCTAGTTTTACTTTTTCCTTTCTTTTCCTTTTTGTCGAGTCTATGTCAACCAAGAATAATGTCTTGTCGTCACATTAGCCTTCCACATTAATAAATTTCTTTTTTCTTTTACATTCATGTGCTTCGACTTCAATGATGAAATGCTAATTAACACATGACCTCACATAAKAGRAAAACAAAAAAATTTGAATAAATTGGACATGCTCGAGAGGCCTTTTTCATAGCTTCACAAAATATTCTTCTCCCTCCATACACCTTGTGACAATTACGAATCAAAGAAAAATCCCTTGCAACCACATTGAGCCTTCTGATGCAAACGAATACAAAAGGCCAATTTCTTTCACACCTACATCATTCTACCCTCTAAGATGGCAAAGCAGCACGAAGCAAAGCAAAACAAAGTTGAAACCAAAAACAAGTTGTGGTTTAGACAATACAAAAAAGAAAGGAGAGCCAACAATAAGTCAAGAGGAAAAGTTTTCGCAACAAAGAGTGATATAGTCTAGACCCAGCTTCACACATTACAAAGTTCACAAGAGAAACATCAAAACAAACACAAAGGCAAACATACATTGCAGCAAGTTTGCCAAAAGCCTCACACCCCACACCAAACCTACATTGCAACCAAATAGCCCTCTCTGAATGAGCAATGTTCAAGCCTGGCTAGGRCGTTACTCCACAAGGTTTCGTCCTAGGAAAAATGAGGCTTCACTAGCACACATGACCTCACAAACTACGATCAATCTGATTCCACTAGGATACGTAGGTAGCCTCTAACCGGGGTTCGACCAAATTAATAAAAATAAAATAAAGAGGTCATTCTTGTCATCGTGTTGGTTTGATTTTTCTAGAAGTTTGAAGCACGACGTCTTTTTAGTCTAGAACTTGACATAGGCTCTAGTTTGAACCATCATCTCATAGCCAGCCACATCAATCCCCTCAACGTGTCACTCYTAGTCACAAAATTGAGTCCCTTTTGTTTTGTAGATCTCTAGCTTTTTTTTCTACAACCCTTAGGACTCTCTTACTCTTCCTCATGCAATCATAAAGTTAGGCTCTTGCTAATAATCTAGTCAAAAATGTGCATCAGTCATCTCCAACAAACTAGGGGGCTCATAGCAGAAAAGGAAGACCTACAGGCAGCCCATGATACTTGCAAAATCACTCTTGAAGCACTGAGCATGGAAGGATCAATGAAGATTCAGCGGTACACTAGGTCCAAGTTCTTGCCGACCCTACAACTATGACAAGTGCGAAACATCTCAACAATGCAAAAGGCTTCACAAACACTGAAGCTCCCAGCGCCGCAAAGGTTTATCTACAACATCATCACAACACAAGAGGCCCGTCATCATAATTTGGGGGACTATCATTGCACCAATGATTGCTTGCAAATGAAGCTTTCTCTCAACATGTAAAGGAAGAAGATGAAATGAAATTTGGGAGAAAACAAAAAATTAAATTTGAAAATTGTAATTGAATGTAAAATCTAATTGCTACTTACTACTACTTACAACTTCTTGTTAATTCTTACTTAATTCTCTCTCCTCAAACTATATATACAACTCAATTACAAAGCTTACAATATTTACAAGATTGCCATTACTAATTTCCACATGTGCCAAATACACTTCAAGAGTAAAGGTCAATCCCAGTCATACACCAAAAGGTCATTGAAAATGGAGTGCCACGTATGCGCGGGTGGTGGCACATGTGGTGGCGTGTGCCACCTGAAATGCGCGAGTAGTGGCATGTTCCACCACCTCAATACGCGTGCGTGCATAAAACCTTCTGGAAATGACTGCAGGCACAGGTGGTCACGCGCGGGTGTAGGCYCGTGTGACATGGGGAGGCCTGAGCGGTGGTGCGTGTGGTAGCCCCTATGCGCGCACACGCCTTTTTGCTTCTGATTTAGGAGGAACCCACTATAGGCGCATGTAGAGGCGCGGGTGCTCAGGTGGAGGCACAAGTAGTGGCGCGTGCGCTCGTTTTTGCCTCTGCCTTAGCCTACTCAACTACTTCAACTTCGAACGGCCATAACTTTGCGCTCTATGCTCGGAATGTAGCCTATAATATACCGTTGGAAAGCTCTCGGAGTCTACTTTCCAACTCAAAAGTCTCACCTGCAAATTCAAAGTGTGCTAAAAGATATGGCTCAAAGAAGTTGTTAGGGTACAAGTTCAATTACTTTAAAGCTCACCCTTCGCAAATACAACCACACCAACACGTAACAAAGCACAACACTAGCACACACATGCTTAGAAAAATTGCAAACACTCACAACACTTGCAATTATGTATAAGAATAGAAAAAAAGAGAAATCAAGTTAAAAACCTATAAAAACACTAAAAGCCAACAAAACTCTATAAAACTAACCAAAAGGCTAGTAAAATGATATCAAAAACACACAAATTGGACAAAATAAGGAGAAATAAGTGCCTAAATGTGACCATTTTTGAAACTTATCAACTCCCACCAACTAAGATCTTTGCGGGTCCTCGAGCAAAGTGAAACAAAAGAAAGAAAGAAAGAAAGAAAGAAACAAAAGAAGAAAACTATATACTAACTCACTTTCATAGGAACCACTGACACTTTTAGCAACTAGTGACAAGCCCTTTAAACCCTCAAATCGCTAAGAAGGACGAGGATGGTCTCGTGAGAGTTTCCAAAGAGAAATCCCATAACTCCATAAATAAGAAAAAATCAAGGCAAAGGCTTTTGAAAACACAAGGAACACATATGGAAAAACAAAAAGAAAGTGAAAAATGTGGATAGAAAAACAAAGTGTGCCTTGAATTGGATTTCTCGGACTTAAGGGACGCTAATAGTATAAAGGATGTCCCAAGCAAGCATCAAATAGATATCACAAATTGTGTGCAACTTTCAAATCTTGCAATAAATCAAGTCATTCCACTTTCTTCCTCTCTCCAAAGCTTCCTCTCTCCAAAGCGATCCTCCTTGGCTTCAAGACAAACCAAGCTCGGTGACAACGCATAGCTCAAAGAAAGAGCTCAAAAAATAACATAGAGAGATCTTTAGAGTGTGGTTAAAGCACATTTCACTAGACATCCAAAATGAAGAACACATTTGTGACTCCCTCCACCTTTTGTGACTCAACTCCTAAAGTCAAAGGTCTTTCCAGGTTGTAATGTAGGCTAAAGGTTGGGTGAGGATAAAAGTATTTGGCTTGTGGTGATGTTCCTACACAAGTGAAGTTTACAAACATCAAACCAAACTTTAGGGATTGAGGTGCTCCAATTCATATCACTCACACACTTGCTTTCTCCCATACAAGTTGCTACACTTTGAACTATTTTCCCTATTTTTGCATGTTTTTGGATTTTTCTTTTTTTTCTATTTTTTTTCAATGCACTTGGGAATAACTTTGCAATACTATTGCACTAAACTACACATTTTACAACAATTTGAGGCTTTATTTACTTAGCCTTTACAAACACAATAACCACACTTCACTTTTCCTCTAAAGGTCAAAACATGTGAGAATTTGGCTATGAGGTACGTAACGTGGCTAACAAAGATAGGAAAGCTCAAAGGGTGCCAAAGGTGAATGAAAACCCAAAACTCGTTCCCAAATACGTATGTGGAAAAAGAAACAAAAAGAGCAAATGTAAAAGGGAAAACAAWTTGTCCCAAAACYCGAAATGGTTGCCTTTTTCATCCCTTAGGTAGTTCGGTCTAGATCTCGGAAAGTCATAAAAAAATAGTCAAGGTAGGAGTCTAATGCAAACACTCAAATTTTTGTGGATTTTTTTTACTAGAATGTGCCTACTTAGCTCCAAGGAAATACACACAACTAACAAGGTCTCAAATATAAACAAGAATCACCAAGCTAGGTTTCCTATCATCTACCAAGCTATGCCCGACTTTTCTAGAAAGCTCACCACCACGAAAATATCACATGGCTTGCTTATAAAGCGTGTCAATCAAATAGATTCCTAGGAAGAGAACTTCATGACTTGTATTTTGAAAAGAGTGGTGATTTGAAAATTATAGACCTTGCAAGCTCCTTAGCTAGGGGGGAGAATGAGTTGCTCAATACTCAAATCCTATCCAATAGTCCATGTCAAAGAAACAAAACATAATTTATCACTTTGCCTTGAAAACCAAAAAGAAAGAAAAACAAAAGGAAAAGCAAAGGAAAATGAAAATGTTTGTGGCCTTGTTTTGCATTTTTCGATTTTTTTGTGATTTTTCTAACTTTGCACCTAAAAACACAAAGGCGCACAAGAAATATATACAAGCACGAAAATTAATAGAAAAATCCTAGGAAAATAAAGGAAAAATTGGAGATACGGTTCACACTACAATCCTCATCATCCACTTATCAACTTCAAATACCCCCTTGACCGAAGTTAAGGACACTACAAGAAAACCTCAATGGGGAATCCAACAACCACCGCGCAAACAAATAAAGTAAAATTGCCATAGGGACAACCCCTACGATGTCGCAAGCACATAAATCCCAAAGATGGTATCTCCAAGTGTAAAAAGAAAAATCCTATAATCTAGCCACATAAATTACAATAAATAAAGAGATGGAGTTAGAGGAAACTTACAAAGCCGCATCCAAACCAATATAAGCACAAGAGCCCAAAAATCGGCTCACAACCAAGCTTGCGACTTCATAAGCAAGACCCTAAAAAGGCAAATGCCTCCCCCCAACTAGAACGGAACTCCGTCRCGGAGTTCAAAACYAAGAAGTAGGGAGGGAGGGAAAAAGAAGGGAACAAATACGAAATACAAAGCTCAAGGAGCTTACATTGACATAGCCTCCAACTCAAAAATATAGGCTCCAAAGACCGAAGTCTTGAGCAGAACACTAGCCAAGTGGCTAAACCAAAACACAAATAAGCACACAAAACGTAAAAACATAAGACACAAGACTACAAGCACGCACTCAAATAAAAGTGAAAAAGAGAAGAAGGATAGAGAAAGGCCTAGGCCCTCGGGGTGCCTACCGAAAGCGCTTCTTTAACGTCACTAGCTTGACGCAACCTCCCCTTAGGGAGGATCGAACACATGAAACTCTAGGACCCTTTYGAAAYCTWGGGCCTCATAGTAGGGCTTAAGACGATGTCCATTGACTTTGAATGAGGATTCATACCCCTTATTTCATAGCTCAACTACCCTAAGTGGATGTACCTCTTTGACTTCAAATTGATCCGACCATCTTGACTTAAGCCTGCCCGGAAATAATCTTAGCCTAGAGTTGAAAAGTAGGACSTTATTGTCTTGATGYAACMCCTTCTTATTGATCTTCTTGTCGTGCCACTCCTTTGTTCTTGCCTTGTATGTACTAGCACAATCATATGCATCTAATCAGAGCTCCTCTAACTCATGAAGGTCCAAAAGCCTCTTTTCTCCGCACTTGCCAAGTCGAAATTAATTGCTTTGATCGCCCGTTGAGATTTATGTTCAATTTCGACCGACAAATGGAATGCCTTACCATAGATAACCCGATATGGTGTGGTCCCAATTGAAGTCTTGAATGCGGTTCTATAAGCCCACAAGGCATCATCCAACTTGTCCGACCAATCTTTTCGAAATCTAGAGACCGTCTTCTCAAGAATGCTCTTAATTTCACGATTTGAGACTTCAACTTGGCCACTTGTTTGAGGGTGATATGTTATYCTAATTTTCTTGTTCACCCCATGTTTCTTGAGTAGAGCTTGAAAAGCATTGTGAGAAAAATGGGAGCCACCATCACTAATGACGGCCCTAGGCACTCCGAACCTCGGGAATATAATCTTCTTGAACATTCTCATGGCTACCTTGTGATCATTAGTAGGTGAAGCAATAGCCACCACCCACTTGGAAACATAGTCAATGYCCACTAAAATGTATTGATTTCCCCTTGAAGAGGGAAAAGGGACCATAAAATCAATGCCCCACACATCAAAAACTTCAAGCTCTAGAATGGCATTTTGGGGCATTTCATCCCTCTTTGAGATATTCCCGGTTCTTTGACACCTATCACAAGTGTTCACGTACTTCCAAGCATCGTGAAAGAAGTGGGGCCACCAAAACCCCGAAGCTAACACTTTTCTAGCCATCTTGTCCGACTCCAAATGTCCTCCGCTAGGTCCCGAATGACACATCTCAAGGATTCCATTTATCACTTCTTCCGACACACATCTCCTAATGAGCTTCTCCACTCCTCTCTTGAGCAAAATCGGGTCCCAATTGTAGTACCTTGCCTCCCTTTGGATTTTTCTTCGCATATTCCTTGAATACTCCGGAGGGATGATCCTCGTGGCAAGGTAGTTGGCAATGTCCGCATACCAAGGAAGCTTGTCATCATTAGTGTTCAAGGCATAGAGCATCTCCCCCTTGAATTCGTCTCTAACAGGAAGGTCATTCAAGTCGTACCCTCCTCGCTCAAGTCTAGATAGATGTACCGCAACATGATTTTAAGCTCCTCTTTTATCCCGTATCTCCACATCAAACTCTTGTAGGAGCATAACCTATCGGATCAATCTTGGATTAGCATCTTTCTTGCTAATCAAGTACCAAATTGACGCATGATTGGTACAYACAATAGATTTGGAGCCAATCAAATAATCTTGAAACTTCTCAAAAGCATGCACCACCYCCAGGAATTCCTTCTCCATTGTTGTGTAATTCTTTTAGACATCATTCAATGTTTTGGACATGTAGTAGATCACATATAACTTCTTGTCCTTCCTTTCCGCTTCGATTACSTCATCACTAGCGTCACACATAAACTCGAAAGGTAGAGTCCAATTTGGGGCTTAAACTATTGGTGGTGAGATGAGGGCCTTCTTAAGGAGATTGAAAGCTCGTAAGCACTCCTCATCAAATTTGAACTCAGAGTCTTTATGGAGAAAAGCATTGAGTCTTGGKAATTTGGGAGAAATCCTTGATGAATCTCCTATAGACCCGGCATGACCGAGGAAGGACCTTATACCTCTCACATTTGTTGGAGGATGAAGCTTCTCAATCACCACAACTTTAGCTTTATCAACCTCAATCCCCTTGCGGGATATTTTGTGCCCAAGAACTATTCCTTCCTCCACCATGAAGTGGAATTTCTCCCAGGCCAATTCAACACCAAATTTGTTTTTTCACACATCTCCAAGCAGTTCCCCATATTTTTCAAACAATCCTCATAGGAATTTCCTCCCACCGAAAAGTCATCCATGAAGACCTTCATGTCACCCTCGATCATATCTCTAAATATGCTCATCATGCAACGTTGAAAGGTTCCTGGAGCATTACAAAGACCACAAGGCATACGTCTATAGGCAAATGTCCCATAAGGACATGTAAATGTAGTCTTTTCTTAGTCACTCGGGTTGCTTGAAATTTGAAAGAAACATGAGTAACCATCCAAGAAACAATAGTACCTTTGCTTGGTTAGTCTCTCAAGCATTTGATCTATAAAGGGGAGAGGGAAATGGTCCTCTTTTGTGGAGGCATTTAATTTTCGATAGTCGATACACATCCTCCACCCAAAAATAACCCTAGTTGAGARGAGTTTGCCCTTCTTATTCTCAACTACGGTCATTCCACCCTTTTTAGGAACCACATGAACCGAGGCTACCCACTTTGAGTTTGCAATAGGGTTGATAACTCCGACCTCAAGTAACTTGAGTATCTCTTTCTTAACAACCTCTCCCATTGAAGGGTACAACTTTTGTTGCCTTTCAATGGAAGGTTTTGCTCCCTCCTCCAAGTCTATGTTGTACATGCATTGGGTAGGGATAATTCCTTTGAGATCCTCAATTGTAAAATCAATAGCCCCTTTATCATTGCGTAACACATCAAGGAGGGAAGTGACTTGTTCATCACTCAAAGATGCATTAACAATAACCGAATAGGTCTCATTCGGACCTAAAAATGCATACTTCAAAGTGGAGGGAAGTYYTTTCATCTCCACTTTTGGAGCCTCTTTTGTTTTATCTTTCKATGACTCCAAGACCGCCTCCCTTGCCAATTTATCTTGCATACCCTCTCCTTCTTTATCTTCAAGCTCTTTGCTTTGCTCATCAAGGACCTTTTCAATGGCCTCCATCTATGTCGAGTGCTCACCTATCTTTCGTTTGTTCAAAAAAACATCCTCAAGAGCATTGTTAGCACATAATAATTCATCTTGCATATCACTAACAATGTTGTCAATAGAGTTAATACGCAACAAATCATCATTTTTATMATTAGAAGGATATTTCATAGATTTGTTAAGGTCAAAAGTAATTTTGTCCTTACCAATCTTGAATGATWTCCTCCCATTCTTAACATCGATGCATGCTTCGGTCGTAGCCCAGAATGGTCTTCCCAAAATGATAGGGGAATTTTCGTCCTCATCGATCTCCAAAACGATAAAATCCATAGGGAATAAATGTTTCCCCACTCTCAAAGGCACATTCTCGATCTTGCCACTAGGAAATCTAACGGATCTATTCGCCAATTGTAAAGTGATTCGAGCCGGGACTAAATCTCCCAAATGTAACCTCTCATAAACTGAGAAGGGCATCACACTCACACTAGCCCTTATGTCACATAAAGCATTTGAAAAGTGTAAATTATTAATAGAACAAGGGATAGAAAAACTACCCGTATCCTCCAACTTAGGAGGAATGGTCCTTTGAATGACCACACTACAATGTTCTAGTGAAGTCACGGTTTCAATCACATCACAAGACCTCTTGCCATTTAGAATTTCCTTGAGAAACTTAGAATAGGTAGGCATTTGTTGCATTACCTTCGTAAACGGAATAGTCATATGGACTTGCTTAAGCTTCTTAAGGAATTTGCTAAATTGTAAATCAAGCTTGTATCTAGTCAACTTTAGGGGGTTGGGTAGTTATGGTTCCTCCTCAATCAAACTTGGGGTTTCATCTTTCTCTTTCCCCTTGCTCTAAATCACTTTCTCTTTTTCTTTGGCCTCAATGGATCCACTCGGCTCATTGCTCGTTTTCCTCTCATGGTCTTTTATCACGCACAACAAGAAAAAGACGCACGGGCGACCYCATTTAGCGACCGATTGTCGGTCGCTAATGTGGTTTAGCGACCGATTTTCGGTCGCTAAACGTGGTCGCTTTTTTCTTCGTCGCTAAATTTTTTTAGCGACCGATTTTCCGACCGAAACACGACTGACAAACTTGGAGTGAAATTCGACG
>SNQN01000890.1:0-12920 GCA_008642245.1 Bassia scoparia
ATATGTTTTTTAGGTAGTTAATTAGAGGATGGATCGATTGTTTCAACAATTTTACAAGTATGTGATAGAATGATATAATTATAATATTGTTGGAACTGTTGTAACCATTGGAAATTGTAGGAATTCAACATTAAGAAATTGCATTTCGTTGAAGCTGAAAAGAAGAAGATTAGACAAGAATATGAACGCAAGTTTAAACAGGTGGAAACTCGAAAAAAGATGTAAGCAAGCCATTAATCTCATCGGTCATGGTCACCGTTATTGTTATCTTTTTCCTAATATATAATTCTATATACTGGTCTAATAGCACAAAAAACATGAAATCTTGTATGTACGTTTTAGTTATAGATGCAAATATAATGGATATGAGAAGGGACAAACTGCATATATATTGCAGTGAGTATTCGATGCAGGTGAATAGAGCACGCATAAAGTATTTACAGACAGTAGAGGAGGTGGTTAATGAAATGAAGGAATCAACTTCAAAGGAACTCCTCCGTGTATCCGAAGACAACAACAACAAGTCCTCAACCTACAAGAAGCTTCTTCAAGTGTTTTCAGATGATAATAATAAGAACCCTTACGACTACCAAAAACTTGTTAAAGCCTTGATTGTACAGGTAGCTTAGAGGTCTTTTTATTTGTTTGTTTTTATTATCAGATGAGCATACACGAGCGAGATAGATGTGATGTGTTTAATTGATTTGAGTTGATGCATGGTATGGTTGCAGAGCTTGTTTCGGTTGAATGAGTCATCAGTAGTGTTACGTTGTAGGGAGGTGGACAAAAGAGTGGTTGAGTCAGTTGTGGAGGATGCAAAACGAGAGTATGYTGACAAGGGTGAAGTAGATGCACCCAGTGTTACCATTGATAATAAGGTTTATTTGCCTCCACCACCATCTGCCTCTGCCTCCTCCGAGTTGCATGGTCTCTCATGGTAATTAATTTATTAATGCCCCCAATTTCTATATTTTATTCAACTAATGTATAGTATATTTAATTTCTATGTTGTACTGTGTAGTGCGGGTGGAGTTGTGATGGCTTCTCATGATGGGAGGGTGGTTTGTGAAAATACTTTGGATGCACGTCTAGAAGTGGCATATCGGCAGAAATTGCCTGAGGTAGGTGTGTACTTAATCGCAAAGTCTGATCAGTTGTTCAATCTAGCTAGCCTAGCATATATAGGGCCGGGATATATAGTACTAGATTGCTTGAAACATATATAGTAGCTGCTAGATTATATATGTACTGTTATAAGAACCACTTAGCTTAGCATGCTTAATTATCCAACTAATGTTGAGTTATTTTCCTATGTAGATACGCAAACACCTTTTGGGATAGAGTCCAATATTGCAGTGCGGCTTAATAAGAACCTTACTACCATACAGATCGGAGTATATATTATCAAGATCGAGTTCATTAGAAGGACATACATATATATATATATATATATATATGTAAATTTTACAAATAACAGCATCATCTATCCAATCCATGGTTTGGCTATATCTATCTGTTGCTTACAAAACAATTTTGTTAAGCATAGAGGGCCATTTCGATTTCTCATTCTGCATTTGGGGAGTTTTAGTTTACAAGGAAAGGGGGATGGCCGGGATCGGAATAGGAAGAGCTGGTGAGAAGAAAAAAAAAAAAAAAATAAAAAAAAAAAAAAAACAAAAAAAAAAACGAGACTGGTGTGGCTCCATGTAGCAAAGGATCACGAGAATGACTAGAACCTTAAGATCAATTGCGCCAAAAGCTAACTGCAATCATTACCGTGCTCAGTTAATATGGGATAAGCCCTTCCTGTTTGAGGGGATTTAAAGCAACTACTTTCATGCACAGGCTTTTGCCAGGTAAGATCAGAAATGATAATCAGAATCAGATGGGACCAGAGATAAACCTTCAATTTGCAAAAGTTCCTTCAATTGCTATTTGCCTTCCTCGTGATTGGGTGATGTTTCTTGGAAAGGGAATTGAAAACTAATCGAACAAGGTGATAAACATTGCATTCAAAACTAAAAATATGCATTCCAAAGGTCAAAAGGAAACATGTCACACTACTGATACACAGTTATAGAAGGCCGATAAGCCTTGCTCTTGTTGCCTAGTTGCTGGTATTCTTTGTTGAGGCATGGATACGATAATAATTAAGCAGATGCAGCCACAGAAAACCTCATGATCATCCATAATAAACGATCCACGAATGGGGCGAGTTTTTTAGGGGAAAGTTGAAAGAAAAGTGAAAGCCAGAGATGCCAGTTTCCCACCTTCCCATTGAAGCTCACAACCCATTAACTACAGAAATGGCAAAACCATTCATATAATTCAAAGTAGGAATCTTATCTTAAGTTAATAGAACAGCATGATTTCCATTTTTCTATCATATTATAACCAGGGCTAATGTTCCATATGTCTCCTTTGGTCGCCACAAACCAAGTAAGTAAATCAAATAATCGATCATTTGCACATTTATATATTGATACATATCATACTCGCACATCGAATTAAGCACACGATTTGACGTCTAATTGGTTTTCAGTAGTAGAACGCTTTAATGTTGGTCAAAAACTTGTTGCATTCTGAATTTTATTTTATAATAACTCGCCTTCAGATGTTTGTGCTATGTCTTTGAACACACCAACTTCACCAGCAAATGTATAGTTTATTCGAATTCCCAGCAAAAATTAAATCATCACAGGATAGGTACTGCTCGTTCTGGCACATACCATCGGTGTTTATAACGCAGTTTTAGGATCGTGCTGCAAAAATCCTTAATAGAGGATAACAGGAAACAGATTAGCACATGAATTTCCATTAGGTTTGGGCACCTTAACAACAGGAAACAGATTTAGCTGTGTATAAAACGAACAGGATTTTGAAAAGGGAGTTTATCACTAAAACTCTTATTATAGTCTTAATTAAGCCAGCACCTATTTGTAGATCCTCTTGTATTGGTATGTTTGGGCACAACAAAATCAATTTCCTTAAACTTTCCTAATAAGTATTCGATACGCTGAATATAGTAGATTATGTTTGAATACTCCAACATTGTATATGATTAATCAACCTGGTCCATTTGGGAATATCAGAAAGTCACGGAGTATGAGGAACAAACCCAATGAGAACCTTAATATAGTAAAATTGCAAGTCATGCTATTCTCTCTACATTTACTGAAGATGCCTTTTGTCCTCTCCTAGTTTCATATAAATACGACTGCCCGAGAAAGAAGAGAAGTCATCAATTCCAAAACTTGTTACATAAAGTTCTTATCACGTCTTTTAATTCAAAACCTAATAAATTTCTAAATGGCTTCTCCACCCCACACTAGATCTTTGCAGTTTCCCCTCAAACTTACTCACCCAAGCCTTGTCCTCTCAATAGATGAGCATTATGGCAGGTTGAGTCATCTCATAGCTGCCTCTACTTCATCAGTGGACTGAAAGTCCTTTACGGTCTTGTAAATCTATAGCAAGAGCGTTGAGAAGTTTCTTCTTCAACTACCTCAAACCGACACCTCATCCCAAAACTGGGTTGAGAAGGTTTGGATGGATCTCTAAGACTTCTTGACATTTGCACCGCATCAAAGGATGTCTGGTAACAAAATCCACAAGGAACAAACTCAAGACATGCAATCTGCACCTCAGGAGAAAACTCAATTGAAGGTTTTTTCGCTCATAACCAGAAATCCCGTAAATCAGCCAAGAAGGTTGTCAAGGCTGAGGGAGTGTGATGTAAAAGGACTTTGAAAGAGAAGAAGTATCCAAAGAAGTAGGTGCTCTCCGAATTAGACAGTTCGAGGGAGGTCCATCCGATAGCGCAGAGCATGGGAGTGCGTTGTAACGTGCAGAAGCCTTCAGCAGGTTGACGTGTTTCGGTCTTCAAGTCTTTGTCTAGTGCCTCGGACCGATGACAGCAGGATGGCACAAAATCGCAACACTAAAGACCTCGGTTCTTCCGCTCTCCCGAATTGGTCGTGCACTTCCAAGGGCCGAGAGAAGGAAAACCACACCCTCAGCCATTACCTCGAGGTGTCGCCTTTGAGGCACCCAAGTTTGCGACGAAGGAATATTCAAGACGATCGAAAGGTGTCACAGAATAGTCCAGACGTGACATGACTGAAGTCATCGAAAAAATTGACGCAAATGTTGGAAGCCTGCATGCACGGGCGCATCCTGATTCTACGGACAGAGTCGAACACGCCTTGCTCGTACTGTGCTCTCTTAGCAACTAGAGAAATATTACGGTTAGTCGTATGAATATGTAGAGTACAAATTTTGATCTGTTGAATGATACTTTATATCACAACGAATTGGATCACCTACTTCAGCGTTGTGTGAACAGGACTAGCGCTGATCGCCCATCACTGTCCTGTGTTCAAGAATTTTAATGATTTAGGTTTCTGAGTATGAGTACTGCCACTTCGCCAAGAATCCTGTTGTCTGCTTTAGTTTTCTTGATTTTCTACCAAAGTGATCGTATCAGGCCTGCACGTATGGGAAGTGCTATCCCCATGTATCCTCATATAATCAAGATTAGCAGGATGGTTCTTTACGTTTCCCAAACTGGCCCAGAATCCAACTTCAGACAAAATCTGCACATGGTAATTGCATTAAGGAGTTCCTTGCCAGTGACTCAGAAAACGAGTTTGTTCTCTCTCTACTTATCTTCTTTTCGTGGATTGTAAAATTGACTACGTAATACATCACAGGAAATGCTACCGATTATTGGAATTAATCGTGGCCTGAAAGTTAGAAGAAGCTAGACTGGCGGGATCCCTTGTGGTGCACGCCGGACCGACGACGGTCCACACATATAGATAATAGTTGAACATTGTACGAGAGGGAATTGTCCGTACCAGTTTCGATGGACGCTAGCTATTTCATTTCACTCTCGCTCCGAGTTGAACAGAAGACAGAACACACCTAGAAATCAAAGAGTGGGAAGCGACTTGCCTACGAGTCGTCATGAAGAATTATAGATAAGGATCTGCGATCTCAAAGCACACAGAAAGGAATACTCGGAGGATGAAGGGAAGCACGCGGGCCAGCGAGATGCCTGAGTTATCTTTATAATCTTCACATGGAGTCGCCTTGATTATTGTCTGTCTTCTTTAATGGTGAAACAAGAGTAGGCCATGCGAATGCGAGCAGGATCCGCTATTGAGTTCAGCTATAGTATTATTCTGTGTTTGATTCAGATCAGCTAATAGAATTCCAAAGTGATAATTTTCCTGTGATGATTCAACTGTTCTATGAAAAAGTGATAGGAAAAGAAAAAGAAAAGAAAACTGTTTGAGTTCAAGAGCAGTGAACATGTAAGATAGAGCTATAATTCGAAATTTTGCATCGGTTGGTACTATGTGTCCTGTGTTTGGGAACACGTTATCACTAATCTTCTCACTCTTGTCTTCGAATGAAATATGTTGATGTACCCCACTTTCCACTCATTGTAGAGTAGCTGCTGTAGCTTGAATACTAAATCAATGAACAGAGATATATAGATACTCAGGTAATGATAGTGTGCACACATTCGCATTAAACGTATACAGCGAAAGCATTTGAGACACGAGGAACTTATGGGCATGAGAATTTGGCTACTCCTCGATATCACTCTCATTTATACATATGTATATTCGTCAAAAGTATTAAACATAGTCACTAGGAGGCACACTCATGAGAGAAATTGGGCTTACGCTCTGCATATATTGATTGCATGGCAACCTGCTAATTGCCAACTTCGTCTAAGATTCGCTAAGAACATTGGGAGGGAGCATGCCTTGCATACGTGGGTCTTAAATCAGATGCCTGAAAGGCTTCCCCAATGAGCATTTCGTCAATTCTTCCTTGTGGTACTATGTCAGTCACTGTGAATTAGGGGACCCTTAAGGTGTGAGTTGCATTTCGACGTGGTGTTTGATTTGCTATCTTCCAAAGCTGCGATCAAAGGCAATCGGCAGCTTGGCGCTGAGTTTTACGGGTGGGGTGCGCCGGGGGGGCAAGTGCTGTTTGCCGCTTCCTTACGAGCACCTTCGGTAGAGAGTCCGCACACAACAATTTGGAAAGGAGTGTTAGACATGCTCAGGATCTTTTGTGCATCTACACGGTCTACGATGGAGTCAGGACAACAAAGACTTGAAACGCGAAAGCAGCTACGGATTGCGTGTTGAACATTCTGGAAGTTTCGAAAAAGTCATGCCGCCTAACGTCGAGAGGTGGTGCTAAAATCATTCACGTGACGACTGGGATGTGACTCGTGGTCACGATCTCCGAGGAGGCCCTCTGCTCTGAGTGTAAAGGAGAGTTCTGTGGACGACCATCCGCTTATCCGTTGTCCGACTGATCACGCAAGCCACCTGTGTGCTGATGGTGGAACAGGGTCTACACCTGCTAGAGAGCTACTGGCTGCTTGGCTACAGCGGGTCCTGATTCTTGTGGCAGCGGGTGATCGAGGGTATGCCATTGGGAGCCGCACCGATGCTCAGATTGGGAGATAGTGTCGGCAGCCGCAGCGGGTTCCCTGAGCAGATGGCTGTACCACACTAGAATCCTGTCGGATGGTCTTGGAGCCGAAGTTGTGGGCGTGCCTTGTCGTACCACGTCCGCACAGAATGCTGATGTCATCGTAAAGTAGCTGTTGGTGCGCATGGGGCTGAGGTAGATCTTGAGAGAATCACAATTTCTCCAAGTAACAAGAGCGTAGTGCATATCGATCTGCTAGATTATATAGGGGTCACAAGAGGCTGGATGACGTGAGGCTTGATTGAGAGGTGATCGTCAGAGTAGGTGATAATCCGTGAAACGTCTCAGCAGCTCGTCTTTAGCTTTGCTATACAGATCTGGGAGTAACATTGTACGGTGAGATGAAGATCTTGCAAGTCATGATCGCTAAAGATAGGAGAGGGAGGTAGACGCAGTTGACTCGAGTCTAACGCAATAAATTGTACACTCTATTCTCGAATTATGAGACTGAGACACTTGGTGAGAGTTTGAGACATTCGGAAACTGCCAACGAACTCCATAGATGCTAAAAAGGGTATAGAAAGCTCGAAGAAGCCATTAATTTACAAAAGATGACTTCTTAATTAGTTTGATCGCTTTAAAAGGCGAAGAAACCTCAGAATGTGGGACGGAACGTACTAGTAATCGATAGGTTTGCAGACTCTGCGCATATTGCGCCTCATGCTGTAAAGAGTATGACCTTATACTCCGCAGAGGAGATATATGTTAGGGTAAAGTTGATAATCTCACTAGTGATACGCGAAGAGCAGGGACTTGTGGAGCTTCGAGGTACTCGAACTCTAGTTGCAGCTGTTTAGGTCGAGACAAAGGGTGAACTCCAGTAGCTTGTCAGAACAGAGGTTGAAAATTAGACGCTCTCGGAGACGTCGGCGAGGGGCCGTCAAGGAAGACAAATGCTGATATCTTTTTCTAGAGATTTTACACATACCCTGCCTTCAGCTCCTGGAAACGGCTTCGCAGGAGGTAGGGTCCAGCGGTTGGAAGAGCACCCGAGCACGTGCTGCACGAGCAAGGAGTGAGAGATGGGTTTTTTCGTTTGGTTTACGTGTTTGGGCAGCTTCTATTGAATTTTTTGTGTCGCGAGGGACCGTTTGGTGAGAAAATCGCGGTGGAAAATGCTAAAGAAAGTGCGCAATCGGATGAGGTGACACCACCATAACGGCTTCCTAGATATATCGTGGAGAATCACGCAATCCGTCCCGATCAGCCCACAACTCCGCATCAGGTCACTCACATTACAAACGCCGGCGACACGTCTCTTCGCGGGTGTGCCGTATGATCCAAAACTGGTTAGGCCTAAAAGTGTATCTAGAGTGCAAACTGGGAAGCCTACCGCAAGAGTTCAAAACATAGCCATGGCACTCTCCGTCTGGCTTTGCGAGGAAGCTTAAGGGATCTGTGTGGGACAATCTTGAGGGTTGGGACAACGGTGGCGCCAGATCCGTGCAGGGCTCTCACCGAAAAACAGCGCGGTCTGGCAATACTGTTCAGAAATGGCACCAACGTGGGCACCTTCAGACCCTGCTCTGCCCTGGTAAATATGAGCTGCCATGGCCTGGTAAATTGGTTAAATCCAGGGACCTGGTCGTAGGCGAAGATCTTCGGTGCGTCTGACGCTCTAACCAGGCGTGCCCCGAGTCGGTGGTGGGCTAGTTGTTGGTACCGGGACGGATTGGAACGGCCGTCTTGGGGCCTTCCCGGGCGTCAACCAGCAGCTCAGAAAACTGGTACGGACAAAGGGAGAATCCGACTGTTTAATTTTAAAACAAAGCATCATTGGAAGCCTCTTGAGGCCGAATGGCCACCAGGCGGCCACATGTCGCTACAGTTCAATTAAGTCCCAATGCGCTCGGCACAAAGTTCTAGATCCCAGCTAATGTGGGCATTTCTGCCCCACAGTTGAAAGGCGCTGCTGAGACAAGAGACAAAGTGCCAACAGAACATTCAACCACTCACACCAAGACGACAGGTGGATGTATATAATGCAATGAACACCCGTACCCTGGTATAAGCGGGAGTAATATGACTCTCTTAAGGTAGCCAGAATCACGATATGGCCCCACTTCTCATCTGTAACATGATTAGTGAACTTTGAGGAAGCCTTTGACCATGCGTCATGCAGAAGTGGTCATTCTAGCGCGGAGTATACCCCACTGTCACCTAGCAGGCTGGAATGGTCCTCAAACTAGGGTTCGGTAAGTTTTCATTCGAACACACAACCATGTCCCCGATACAAACTACCACATAGCCGCAATTGCGCGATACCGTGTGCTGAAGGCTAGAATTTCTAAGCGCGGAAAACCGAAGTAAGCTAACATGTTGAGCTTGATCTAGTCCTAGCTACTTTGTGAAATGACTTGAGAGGTGTAACGGCCAATAAGTGGGAGCTTCGGCGCAAGTGAAATATCCCACTTACTGAAGGTGGTCGTAATCCGTTATTTACTGTGACTCTCATGATGGGACACTCCGGCCATGGGTAGTTACGACGGGGGCACCTGGCTCCCTCCTTTTAGATCCAAGGGTTTTGTAGCGTGACGCTTGCGTCAGCGCGAGTGTCCGAGCAAGCCCACGGGGGAGGTGTCCCACATTGCTACAGCAACCGTGGCGGAGTTTTGGGCTGGGGCGGGCGACACTCTCGTGTGTAGCACAAGACATGATGAACCCAGCAGGTGTCCTAAGATGAGCTCAACGAACGAACAGAATATCTATGCTATAGCTCGTCGGTAACAGAAGGGTTAAAAGCTCGTTGTGATTCTGATTTTCAGTACGAATACGAACACATATTGTGTGAAAGCGTGGCCCTAAACAACTGTAATCACTATTATTGTGAGCCTTACCTTGAATTTTGAAGCTAGAGGTGGGTCTCAGGTAAAAACCATATATGAGGAAATTTATGCTACACAGGATTGGCGAATACATTGACGTGAGATTGCGTCATGTTGTGTCATAGTTGGACAGCTAAGCGAGAAAGAAGAAGTATGTCAAGTACAAAGGAACTAATCGTTATCGCTGCAAGTTTATATTAATGCACTCCATTGGTTATGGTCAAAGCTCTTCCTATTCGCAAAATAATAGATGAGTTGTGATAAGCAAGGCAAAGACCATTTAATCTGTCCAACCGTTCGATTAGCCTGAGGTAATGTGCTCTCTCACGTTATTCGTTATCTTTTTCCACCTCAATAAGTGAGTCACTAATTCTGATGATGTGATCTCGGGTTTAGACCGTCGTGAGACAGGCTTTTGAGGTTCTCTATAGCCACTCATGAACAATAAACATGAAATGATGTATCGTGTAGGTACGTTTTAGGGTATTCGGCGGATGATGGTTCATATACAAAACCTGAGAATAATAGGAAGGAGGAAGCACTGTGTTGATTAAGTCAGGAGAGATATGCAGATAATCTGCAATACTCACGCGATTTGTGAGTATTTTGAAAACAGCCACAGTGTGTGCGCGCAAGCTACGTGGTGAATAGGCAGGCACGCATACAGAGGTTATTTATGTACATCGAAAGGCCCTAGCTAAGTAGTGACTAGAGGGTGTGGATCCCATGGGGAACACCTCGCAAGGAATGCAAATTATCGACGAAGTGGAACTACCTTGCCGCCCGCACTGTATCCGACAGACACAACAAGTCCTCAACCTACAAAAGCTTCTTTCAGAGGTGGTTTTCAGATGATAAAAATGAATAATAAAGAACCCCTTACGACTACCAAAACTGTTAAAGCCTATGATTATACAGGTAGCTTAGAGGTCTTTTTATTTGGTTTGTTTTTATTATCAGTGTGCAATACGGACGCGACGATCAGATTGTGTAGATGGCTGTTTCTCTAAATTGATTGTAAGTTGATGCATGGTATGGTTGCAGAGTCCTTGTTAGGTTGAATGAGTCATCAGTTAGTCGTAGATTCGATTGGTAGGGAGGTGGACAGAGACACGATGTTGCGCTTGAGTCAGTTGTGGAGCCGACATGACAGAAGCCAGACGCGATGTATTCCGTTGAGGCTCTGAAAGAGGGTGCATAGCTCACAGATGCATCGCCAGATAGGTCGTACGCCCGTGAGGAGTCTGGATACATTTGTGTGAGTATATGTTGACCCATCCAACTCCCTAACCATCTCCTCTGGCGAGCGGTGGGTTTGCAACTTCCCGTTGTTGTGCAAGACGACTTGGTACTACATCATTAGGCTGACGAAATTAATTTATTTAACACTGGCGGGTATTGTAAGTGGAGATGGCCTTGCTGCCACCCAATTTTTTACGTATCGCTAACTTGTATTGATTTTCCACAGCTACCCTTGTATGATCGCTGTTATCACGATTCGTCCTCCCCCCAATCTACGACGCTAATTTCCTAATGTTGGTATTGTGTAGTCGCAGGCTGATATGGATGTTGTGATGGCTTCTCATATGATGGGAGGGGAAAACGAGGCGTTGAGTCGATTGATGAAGAAAGTTAGTGTCGTGTCCGGTTGCTATCTATGTGCATGCCCGTCTAAAGTCGAGCATAATCAGACAGAGGAATGGCATGCACTGGAGGTCAATGATGCGGTGCACCACCATCTAAAGTGCAAGCGCAAGGCAACCGTGCCAAAGTGCTGAACACTCAGAAGGCAAGGCAAGGCAAGGCGAATCGTGCCCATCACAAGGGTACCTTGTGTTCGCAGAGACACAGGGCTAGCCTAGCAATATATAGTGGTCGTCGCGACGATATATACAGTAAAGGCATCAGTGAGGCAAAGGGCAAATGTTGGCCCTGAAACACTCACACTATGAAGGCACAGTGAGGCGATTAGACGTGCAATCGGCTATATGCCCTGACAGTAGAGCTATGTTAGTGATAAGGCAGGCAAACGAAAGACTTGCGACTAGAAGCTTAGCCGAAGTGACTGTAAGTTGTATCAGGCAAAGCTAAGGCTATGACACGGTGCCCACAAAGTTGACATCATGCCTGAATGAATGAGGCAATACGAACTGAGAATACGCAACCCCCTATCTAAATCGGAGTAACGGATGAGGTCCAGCAAAAAGGCTGCAGGTCGACCCACACAGGCTATGCGGCTGATATAAGGAAAGCGTCAACTTAAGGCAAACCATAACGTCGCACGCTCAGCAACGTAATGGCAAGTCAGTGTTGAAAGTCGCGGTGAAGAGATCAAGATCGACAGACTGCTGCAGTCCTGAACCAAGAAGACAGACCAGTGATCAGTAAGGCACAATGCGAGACTATTACAAGATGCTCCACACACTACAAGGCATACAATACTAGATGATAGCAATATAATGAGCAACGTGCTACTCAACATAACAGTAGCACTAGTGAGGCAAGGCAAGGTGCCTATACATACACAAGGCATCGTGTAAGGGCCAAGTAGCAAATCGTAGCCCTACACATTATATACTTTGTAAATTTTACAAATAACAGTTCAAAATCTAAGGCACGGTGTACGCCAAGCACTGGTTTGGCGAGAATATGATATCTGTTACAGGAAACAGTGCCCACACAAGGCACGGTGAGGCTGTGTGTAATGAAACAGCATAGATATGGCTATAGATCAGTTGCCACACACAAAGGAGCAGGGGCTCGCTCGCAAGTCGATATGTTTGTCCATTCTGGCATATCTGGGGAGATCTATTAGATTGTTAGCAGCAAGGAAAGGGATGGCCGGGATCGGAATAGGAAGAGCTGGTGAGAGCTGTTCAACCATAACACAACCATTGACTTTCTACTTCATTGTACGTGTGATCAATAAATTTTAACTTCAAGGCAATTGATTAAAATTGTTTACATTTCAAAGGAATAATTACCTCAGTATATCTATATCTTTATATAATTTTATATAAATAAGGAAATTTGCCATTAACTACCCAGTTTTTGGCCATATTTAAAATAACTACCTATATTCCATTAAATTAAAAATAACTACCCACTTTTGCTCAAACCTTAGAAATCCCTACCCAATTTGGTTTTCCGACCAAAAGAGAGGATTCGACTTATGGAGCCCATTTTTCCTCCCTAACTTTACCTTACCTTATGAAATACGAACTAACCCTACCTAAATAATTAATCTACCCCATTACCCTTCCCCCCCCTATTCCTTTCCTTTATTTAATTTTTCTTTTCCTAATTCATCACTTCATCTCCTTTCGTTCATTAATTGCTTTCTCTCTCTCTCTCTCTCTCTCCCTCTCCTCCGTCTCTCTTCTCTTCTCTTCTCTATTTCAAAGCTGCTCTCTCTCCTCCCTTCTACTGTAAATTACTTGCTTTGCTTGTCTTCTTTTTATTAAGCAATTGTTCTCCTTTGAAGGAATTAACCTTTAATCATTGCACTTACTCGTCGTCATTTTAGAATGTGCAATCAATGGCATAATTGCATAATTCCTTGGAAACATAAAA
>SNQN01000890.1:21920-43727 GCA_008642245.1 Bassia scoparia
AAGAGCATTCACAATGGTTGTGTTGAAGGACTAGCTTGCAATTTTGTAAATTTGCAAGCTACTAGGTCAAGGTCAACCATTGTGGGAAAAGTGAGTTTGTTGCTTGACTCAAACTTGTAGCTCAACAAAGCTAGTAGTTTGTAATTTTATTTTGGTTTTTCAAAAATTATGCTATTAAATGCAACAAAGAAAAATTGTGGAAAAATTGTATGTGGGGTCAATTTTAAGCTACAAGGATTGTATCTTGACATTGTGGGTAGAGAGTATGGATCCTCTCCATTTCTTAGAGGAAATGGAGAGTCCATTTCCTTATCTAGTGGTTGGGAATGAATTAAGGGGGAAATAGGAGGGATTTTGCAATTTTTATATTTAAATTATATGATTCTCAACCACTAGATGAAAGGAAATAGCCTCTCCATTTCCTCTAAGAAATGGAGAGGATCCATACTCGTGGGTAGATGTAGCTTGAAAACATTGTAGCTTAAAAATATGACATGACACACAAAGTTACAAGGTTTGTAACTCACTATTTTGGATGCTCTAAATACCCCTTGAGAGACCATAAATTTACACACAATTTCATAAGCATTTACTCACATTTAAGCAAGTGTAGAGTTTCTCTCTCTAACATCTCTCTACATTTATTACTTTCCTCCTTTTTTTACTTACTTAAGTTTCGGATGGAAGATAATCCGAAAAGGATTATTCTCCTTCTTACAGGTGCTAAGGAGCCTTAAAAGGACTTGAAGCGCCAAACCATCTTAAGTCTCCGTCAAAGGTCAGCTCCCCGAAGTAGTGTTGAAGGGAAACCTCCACCCATCTCTTAACCCTGCAGCCCAGAGGAAATCTTATAGTTTGCCGAGCGACTTGCTACAACACTTTTTTTTTAAAAAAATTACATTAAAAAAATCAAACAATAATATTTAATGTCACATTTAAATAAGGAACATACGAGCCATTAAAAAAATGCCAAAAAAATTTGTATTACTCATCAACGCCCATCAATTCAAAACAATAGTTAAGTTATACTTATATTTTTTCATGTGCAAATCACAAATTATTATCAAAGTGAAAATTTTGGGTCATGAACAAAGAAATTCGACCTGTAAGGCCGTAATCGAAAAACGACTGACCTGAAAAACTACCAAAGCCTGATATTGATTAACCAATATCGATGTGACTAGGGCTGAGCATAACCGGGTATGTACTTGGTCAATTTTGGAGGACCCAATACCGGGCCCGAACCTGACGGATCCCAAATTTCCAGAACTGGAACCAGACCTAGTTAAACCGGTTCCTAGTTTTTTGGAACCGAAACCGGACCTAGTTAAACCAGTTCCTAGTTTTTTGGAACCGGAACTGGATCCAGTGGGAATTGGTTTCGGAACCGGGTATCATTATGTTTTTTGATTTTTTTTTTATATAAGATGATTTTGAAAAGAAAATAAAACTTGGGTGGCTTAATTAACGATAAATATTTACACACTTTTATAGTTTAATACATATTACTCCCTCTGTAACGTAAAACTTGCAACACTTTTTAAATTTAGGTGTAACAAAAAACTTGCAACAATTATTAATGGCAAAATTAACATGGTAACGTAAAACTTGCAACACTTTCTAAATTTAGGTGTAACAAAAAACTTGCAACAATTATTAATGGCAAAATTACCATGTTTTTAGAACCACTTTTGCTAGTTGTTCTGTCTTTTTCTTGTCATATCATTTCCCTCCTTTTATTGTTGGGAGTTGGGACAACTTCACTAATTCTCTACCTAACCCACTATTAGCTTATTTTTCATTGAGAGGGAGTGCTAATACAACTCTTGCATTTATTCCGTTACGGAGGGAGTAATATATATTTCTTTCGTTTTTTTTCTTGATCGCTAAACATTGACAAAAACAAGTACAAGTAATAATTTTTTTTCAAAATGTAGCAAATAAAAATATAGAGAAAGAATTTTTTATAATTCTAATAATAAAATAATGTTATAATACCATATGTTATTAAATTTATCTTTATTAATAATTTACAAATTATACCTAAATAGGAAATTACAAATAACTTAAAACAACAATAAGCACTTTTTCATTGAAACTGGATACCCTCCAGGAACCCGATTTCAGAAAATAGATATCCAAAACCGATTCCAATGAGGTCCAGATTTTGGGACACAGAACCGATCCCGATAGAATCGAATCCGGGTCCTAGTCCAGTACCGGGTGCCCATTTTTTTTCTCACCCGTAGTACATGTGACCGATCGATTTGTCACATATAGTGGTTGCCTGGTTGGTTATGTAGTTATGTGGGTAGTGAAGTGGTGTAGAAGTAGAACGTCTAGAAGTGTAGAAATGTGTGGTGAAACTGAAAGAGTGAGATAATAAGAGTGAAGACTGAAGAGAGTAGAGAGTAGAGACTAGAGAGGCATATCCAACAMGCATACCACTGAATCTAATCAAAGCATGCAGACCTCTGTCGCTCTTTCCCTCTCCCGTTCTCCTCGTCATTCGCAGCTTCTCACATCCTCTCATGGCGGCTTCTATACAGGTTGCTTGCTTGCTTCATCATTCTTATTCATTTTATTTTGATTCAATTATCATTATTCCTATTCTTCTCATTCTTATTCATTCAATTCTTATGATTTTATTGCTTAATCATTCAAGATTCATTCAGTATGTCTTGTCTTGCTTGCAGTTTTAATTATGCTCTAATTCGCTCAATTTCATTTTCGTCTTTCTCTATTAGAATTAGATTGTAATATAATTGCCAATTGTTTTGGTGGAGTAGCGCATTTCGTCATGATTTTGCTAGCACCCTTCAATTCACTTGCTTCAATTATACTCCACTACTAACCGCAACTACAGTAGTAATCTGATAATCTCTCTACATTACTGGTTTATAATCATCTAAGCGAATAACAAGTGATCAAACCATAGTAAGGTAGCCTGGTGTCATCTGTCATGTCTCATGTGTGTGTGTGTGTCTGTGTTACACAGTACAGTTGTTGTGAGTTTGCGAGGTCGCAAATCACAATATCAAAATATTAAAGATTAAATCTCCAATTGCAGGAGCAGGACCCAAAAGCCTCAGGTTTAGTCGCCTCAAGGCTAGCTTCTGGGAATCTATCAGATCTGGGTACGTTTTCTGTTTCCTGCAATACTTGCTTGTGTATCCAAGCCTCCTAGCTCATTCATTCACTTTATCTTACCTGCTCGTTGCTTGCTGCTACAGAATCCTGAAGAACAATACCACTACAACCCAATTCGTTGAACCCTTGCCCCCTATCCAAGAGGAGGAAGACCAACAAGAGCCTTTGCCTCAACAGTTTGTGCTTGTTCAAAACACTCTACCAGACGGAACTCTCGAAAAAATCATTTTTTCTTCTGGTGGAGATGTTGATTTGTATGACCTCCAGGCATTGTGTGATAAGGTCATTATCCTACTTTTTTTTTTTTTTACCTCTCTAAACTATCAGTAGCATAGTATGCTGTATATGCTTTTCTTAACATCCACTCCACACTGTCACTATGACAGGTAGGCTGGCCACGGAGGCCCCTCTCTAAACTTGCTGCAGCTTTGAAAAATAGCTACATGGTTACTACGCTGCATTCACTACAAATTTCTCCTCAAACAGGTTATTTCTATATGCATCTCCATTTCGTTAACTTCCCCACTTCACCTATAGCAGGAAGTCCACTTGGGAGCTGGTTGTTTTTATTTTCAACATTACCTTTTCATTATGCCACTTTCTTTTAAAAGTCAATGATTGACATCTTAGTGTACTGGGGCAAGTTATCTAACAGAAGGTGATGGCTGCAAGACGCTTATTGGCATGGCTCGTGCCACATCTGATCATGCTTTCAATGCCACAATCTGGGATGTTCTTGTTGATCCATCTTATCAGGTATCTCTTTTACCTCATTGGATTTACACTCTTTTTTATCTCCACTCTTAATTGACTTTATATGAGGTTCTTGATATGTATATTTTAATTTGTACATACTTCAATCAATCAATCATAGCCTTAGTCCCATAAGTGGGGTCGGCTAACATGAACCAAAAGTGATCATTCCGGGAAGTCATCCACATAGATTTTTCTCCTCCATCCCCTACGATCGAGGGCTTCAGTCTCATGTAAATCCATCTACTTCAAATCCTTTCTAACTGCTTCCCACCAAGTCATTTTTGGTCTCCCTCTATCTCATTTGGAAAATGAAGACATTCATGTATAGCTGCTGCATTCTCACACACATTAGCATGCAATATTTTCTCTCAAAGGTTTAAGCTTTCTTTACACTCATTCATTCATGATAATTGATAATTGCCCCTTGGCTGCTGAGTACAATGATTGTTTAAAAAAGCTTACACAATACTTGCTCTTTTGGTTTCAAAACAGATGACTGTACACGACATTCTTAAACAGGCACATGATCCTAGAATAGGCCTAATAAGACAGGCAGCAGTCACAATGCATAACATGACAATACAAAATACAGGTCCATTTAGGCCCGGTTTTCCCTACTTCTTTGAGCAAGGGTATCCGTGTCACCCTGCTATAATCATATGCAATTGTAAGAAAGTACTTTTGACCATGTCTAGTGCTTACCCTGTAAGGCCTCTAAGTATCTATACGAATCAATTCAAATGGCTCCTTAGCCCGGCTGAGACTTTTCTTGAATGGCAACTTTGTCAGCTTTGCAACTGGACACCCTTCMTGTCTCCTATTTTTGCAATCCTCTCTAAGGGGGCATGCCCTAGCCACTGGTTCCACACTGTAGTAAGGTTTTTCTCTAGTTTCATTTTCTTTTCCACAGCGTTGGCACCTGAAGTTCAAAATTTGCTGCCATGATCATCTCCCTTCTCTGACCACTCTGTCCCTGTCTTATTACCAGGTCTTTTAGTTCATTATGAAGTTGATGTATGATAGTGTCTACTAGTTCATCAACCATTTCATCATAATTCACTTCCATTTCATCACATGAGTCATCTTCACCATATTTTGTTGGCATAGGAAGTAGCCTCAATAGGTGTGATTCTACTTGCATTGCTTCCTCTAGCTTGACTGCATGCATTTGCAGCCACCTTCCCTTTCCCTTGTTGTTTTCGTTAATTCCATTTTTGCTGCCTGGAGTCCTTACAATAACCGGTGTTCCTTCCAACTTGTTCTTTTCCTTTACCCTTGTTATCTCTTTGATTTCTCACATAAAATTGAGACAACACTTTTCATAGGTTTGACCTGATTTTCCACAGGCCTCACATGCCCAACACTTCTCAGTAGTATGCCACTATGCCCATTCTTCCCATAGTTGCTACATGACAGCTCATTCTTCTTACTATACATTGCAAATACCTCATTATCTTCCTTTCATGTTTTCAAAGCCTCTTTCTGCGACTCCTCTTGTTGAATCATGCATTCATGCTACATGCCATGTCCATTGTAGGAAGTGGTGTCATCATGAGCATGTGACTTCTTTGTGGTGCATAATGGTCATCCAGATCATTCAGAAATTCTCTATGTACTGCATTAATGTAAGCAGCTACTTCTGTACTCACCTGTGATCTAGCTGGAAAATTACTTTGTGCCTCTAATTCTTTCCAGTTTCCACACACTCCTCATTTCAGTGTAGACGTGCAGTAATCAGACACTGGTCTTCCTTTCTGTTTAGTTTGATATAAATGCGCAACTTGTATTTCCTTGCTCTAATAGAGACAGAATACCTCATCTCAAGTTGTTTCCAAATTTCTGCAGCACTATTCACAAACATCACAGATTTCTTTATAGGTTGAGAATGGAGATGACCATATTATTACTGGTCTCTCAAGCTTCTGCCTTAACAACATCATCTACAAACCCTGACTATCTTTTGGATGCTAGGCTAATGTCAAAGGGTCATTTCCATGATCTGTAATTTGGTGATCTTGGCGAGCCTTYWAATTCCTCAAAACTGATTGTGTGAGTTCCCTCACAGGGATGCAAATAGAGAGGGCTTGTTACTTCAATCTTTGTATTACTCATATATTATGACTTTAATCTATTTTCATAAATCTTCACTAAATCATGAAAAGACTCAATTTTTACTCACTTTCACAAACATACTGTAGAAGTAAAAAAAGCAAATACTCTTACTGCTATTGCAACTACCTTAACAACAGAGAATGCTAAAGACGAAAACTTTATTGAAGAGTTGAGTTCAAACCTGGTTCACCATGAAGACATTCATGTCTAGTTCCTACATTCTCACACACATTAGCATGTAATATTTTCTCTCAAAGGTGTAAGCTTTCATTTCATTCATTCATGATAATTGATAATTACCCCATGGCTGCTGGTACAATGATTATATTAAAAAACTTACTCAATACTTTCCTTAATGACATCAAAAACATAATATTCTGACTGCTCATGACATTCATAAACAGGCACATGATCCTAGAATAGGCCTAATAAGACAAGCAGCTGCCACAATACATAACAGGACAAATCAAATCACAAGTCCATTTAGGTCCGGCTTTCCCTACTTCCTACAGATTACTTGTCATGATTGGGTTAAAAGGCTGTAAAACTTCAGGTTAATGTGAATGACCTGTGCTGCTTTGAATAAATCGTAGAGGTATCAAATTGGGTGGCAGGCTGGTTAGGGTATGCTAATCCGAGTCATGCTGGGCACCAAATGGCACATGCTTGAACTCTGTTTCCAAATTGCTATGATGGATGTAAGAAAGGCAGATTAACTCAACAAACAATGTAAACATGAAATTATGTGGTTCATTAATAGTATATCAGAGTGCCTCCAAAGATCTTTGGTTAAGAAGTTATGTCATGTCACCTATTCTTTATCAGAATATGCATCATACCCTCAATTGTAAAAACATCAACAAGAACCATTTTATCATGTGCCTTTTTTGAATCTTTCCCCAAGTAATTCAATGTAGTATCAAAGTAACAAACATCCCACATGTCTATGTTTTTTTGCTTGTCTCAAATTTGGTTCAAAAGGACTTGTGGAGTTTTGGGAGTAGTGTCACATACACAAATGATACAGAAATCAGGTGCTTCTTGGGAATTGATTGAAGTTGACCGAATATGGGATGTAATCTACGGTTATTTTGTTTGTTACAAGTTAGTGATTTGTTATGGCCTGCTGCAAAAATTCTTACCACCCCTATTTATCTGTTTTTTATTTTATTTTTTAATTTTTTGTTTTTGGGGTGTGGGTTGTGTTGTGGTTATTCTAGCACTTGGAGTTTTCTGTGTCTAAGAATTTTTGACTATTTTTCTTCATGTGTAATGCACAAAATGTATTTTGGTGCAGGGTCAAGGGCTGGGAAAGGCTCTTGTGGAGAAGATGATAAGGGCTCTTTTACAAAGGGACATTGGAAACATTTCTCTCTTTGCAGACAGTAAAGGTATGGCTTTCATCTTATAAACAATGACAACATAGCAATTGCTATCTTTGATCACTAAATTTCTTTGTAAGTGTTTTGGTACATGGAGTTACTGTGAAACCCTATAAATGTCGCATTAGACAAGCACATTTTTTTCTGCCTTTCTTTCAAGTTGGTGTGAGCATGTTGATTGTGTCTGGTTTACCCTTACTTTGAAATGTGTATCTAGTCAGCTGGATGCTAATGGAGCTCATGAACAAAAATTCTGTTTTATTGTCAATTGCAGTTGTTGATTTTTATCAAAATTTAGGCTTTGAACCGGATCCAGAAGGGATAAAGGGAATGTTCTGGCACCCGAAAATATAGTTCTTGGAGGTTAAAGGGGAAATACGTGGCTCCCTCGCCTACATAATGAAAGAGCAACAACAATTGTTCATTGCAGAATCTAAAATTGTGTGTTAGTGTTGATGTGTATAGTAATGTTGTGATCTTTTTTTCATTTTGATTGTGTCTGTGTAGTGTTTACTAGATCATGGATTGTAAATATTACAAAATGAAATTTCATCTTTGGATTAAATTTCTTTAGCGCTACAAGTGAGGTTGTTCCTGCGTTGCTGGTAGGAAACAGATTGAGGTCTTGAGGTGGAAAGTTTAGTCATTAGTCCCTGACATTGTAAAATTCCATATTCTTGTATGGTTCTTTCACTTCTTTGTATTCATTGATATACGGAGTATCAAAGATTGAATTTGTATTAATCGGTATGACAAAGGCGGATCTTTATTTTGATGTTTTGATTATTTATGCCTGCTTGATACCGCGACATGCCACTTTAACCTTTTGGTCTATGGATGCTGGGTTTAGTACAATCACCATGTCTAATCTAAAACTTACCACCATGTTCTCAACTATGATACATCAATTAAAAAAGCTTACAAACATTCAATTCAATTTAGATTAAGGCTTCGTTTGTTTTAACGGAAAACATTTTCTCGAAAAATGATTTTCCTCCTTATTTTAAATGTCACTTTGAAAAAGGAAAATCATTTTCCTTTTGTAGAGAAGGAATGCCACAATTTCCTCCCAACTCCTTACATCTTCTTTATTCATTCCCCCGTCATTCCTTTATTTCTATTGCATTTTTCATTTTCTTCATGAGTTTTCCTCTAATCAAACAAACGAAGGAAAACTTTTTTCCTAGAAAATGATTTTTGATCAAAATTGTTTTTCCTAAAAAATAATTTTTCATGAAAATTGCTTTCCTTCAAAACAAACAGAGCCTAAATTTTACATCCTGGAGATAACTTATTCTTTTCTATGCAATGATTTTATCGACAACAACCAAACTCTTATGGTTTGAAATGTCAACTAGCTTAGTTCTCACACCCGTCACACTCACACATATAGTTGTTCAAGTATTTGTTTGATTGCAATGACAATAATTTTTCTAAAAAGTTACATTTTTCGAAAGAAAATGTATAGTAGGTTGCAATCTTCTATATGTTTTCTTAGAGTTTTTCTTGATAATTATTAAATTACAAAATTGAAAACAAATATGGATTTTTTTGACAATTAAAATAAATATSGCAAGTACTTATTCTAAATAAAATTGATTAATTGTCACTAAAGTTGTTCTATGATAAAGTTATTTTTTACGAAAAACTTATTACTCGTATAAGTTTTAATTTTACAAGGCATGTCATTTGAGAGGTCTGGCATAGGTTTGTTAGGATTTGTGAGTTGCGAATTGACTCCTTCACTCGAAAACTCCTCTAATGAGTCTAATCCTATACTTATGCATAAAAGTGAGGCAATTACCTTTTGCATGTGTTACTAATTCGTTTATATCCGATTTTGGCGCGATTTGTTTTTAGGTTAAATATCCACGCAATATTCACTCTTCTTCTTCCTGACCAATTCATTGCCAATATCATCTATTTCTTCTGAAAAGATTTTATTCAGGCATTTCTTCAACATACGGTGGCCGAATTACGAGTTGTTGAAGCGTGATTCGTACTTTGCACTCATCAACATGGATTCTTTTGCTGATTTCAAGGTATTAATTATTTTATTCCACATTCTGTACTCTTTGGTACAATTTAATTAACTGCTAATCTGGCATTGAATCTCGTCGTTTTCAGCCTCATCAGTTGCCGCCTGCTGCAAACGTTGGAGAATTCATGCGATGTGATGACGATTTGGAGGGAATTAAGACTCGTTTGAATGAGGTGTTCTCTCAAGTTGAACAGGTTCGCACACCTKTAATTTAAATTGATTGAGCAGAMTTGCGATGTTATGATGATTTAATTGAATTTATTGGGAATTGAATTGAGTGCAGTTAGAGCGAAAAATACATGAGATTGATCAATTCTACTCCAAGAAGCATTTAATAGACTGTGCTAGAAACGCTACTTTGAGTTTGAGTCTGAGAGATAAAGATAAAGTGAGCCACGTTACGAGAAGCCATACTCAACAGGATCGCAAAGCTGCTTCTGACAGAATGGAAGCCTTCAGCGTCAAGACTCAGTTTCAGTCTCGCACCACAATGAATCAGGTACGTACCTTGCTTGTCAAGTCAAGTTCTGGAAGCCAATATGTATTGCTTGGTTGAATAACAATTATATATATATATATATATATATATATATATCTATCTATCTATCTATATATATTGCTTGGTTGAATGTTAGTTGTTGCATACAATTATATTACAGTACGCAGTGGAATAGTTGGTAATTTCCATCTTTGTTTGTACAGGAAGAAACAATAGAAGAGGAACTTCTCCAGGAAGAATTTCACGCTAAGATGACCAGGGACATACATTATGAGGTGTCCAGTTTTATCTGCTTAATTATTTCTTTTATAAGCACTAATTAAGCATGCACCGTACTTGTTGTTGCCTGAACACAAACATATTTTGATATTAATTAAAGGAAAAATGTACTGTCTGTGCAGCTTGACATGGTTGACACGGGCTTGAATAATCTCAGAGATCTTGTGCTCCAAAGACGCAGGTCCGTCAAATAAATGTGATCGTGACTTGTGGAGTTTTATTTGAATTTAATGTGTTGAGCATCATGATTGGCGGCKTGGTGCTGTCCTCTCATTGTCAAATTTATATTGTCCTGGTCTGCTGCCCTGATTCTGTCATTGTTATTTCAGGAGAATGTCGAGATTGGAGAAAAGAGAACTTGGAAGAGCTCTGATACAGCTTTCTCCGGATGATCTAATGAAAGCTTTGGAGATTGTTGCTCAGGGAAATCCTACCTTCCAGGCAGATGTTGAAGAAGTGGACCTGGACCTAAATGCTCAGGTAATCAATTGGTTGCAGTTATTCAAGTTGCAATGTCTTCAAACAGCCGCCGTTTTGCGTCTTGTTGAATTGATCGTCACTTACGTACACTCACTAGTCTTTGCATCTTTGTAGAGTGAATCGACCTTATGGAGGTTGAAGTATTTTGTCGTTGACATATTGGAAGCTCAAGGCAACCATACCAGCAATGGGGATGACAAAAATGAGAAGAAGGAGAATGATAAGCGTAAAAAAGAGACTCCGGAAGGGGTTGCTAAACCTCCAAAGAAAAAGAGCAAAAAGGTTGGCCCAACTGTGTAAATGTGTCAATGAAGTTGCATGTGTTGATGAGATGCGTTATGGTATCGAAATGGAAAGAAAGAAAGTCATCCATCCTCTATACTCTTTGTGGTTAATGTGAAAGCCTTTGCTAATTGCTATATCAGGTCAGAATCTCTGGTGTTTGTATTCAGCATGAAATGTATAGAAATGCTTCGCTTTGTCTTTCATGGGGTGCCTTTGAATGATGAACTGTGTCACTTCTTTTGGTTTAAAGGACAGTATTTGATTGTCTCATTGATTACWCATTTCGCCATGGCCCATCATATGGATATTGGATAGCCATCAAGACATGGAGGACAGGAGTGAAAAGTAATACCAATTACTTGTCAGTCGTCCTATATGCCCGTGATACGCTGATAGCCAACCCAAAGCCGACATAAACATGCATTTCACCACGCCACTACTAAATACATATTTCATCTGTTCATTTTCTTACCGCACATAAAAACTGTTAAGCTATCAATCCCTACTCACACAACCAACAACACTAGCCTTCACACCTTACCCTCACCCATTTCACCGCATGCCGCATCAGCAGCATACAAACATATACTCATAGCAGCAATTCTCTCCGCTCGCAAGCTGCCGAAAACGACTCACAGACAACTTCTACATCCACGGCCTGACGCTCGCCATTTAAAACACTGGGTCAGGTGAAAGGAAATTTACCAATAAGTGACGCAGATGACATAATTTTTCTACCATATGGAGACGGAAGTAAAGAATTCACATCAACATCTGACCACATGATCAAAGCAACGCCGGTTAACCACGCCTCCAACCCCCTCATCCCTACAATCGAGCCATAATTGCATATCAATTTGCCCTAACCATATAACATTATGAAATATCACTACTACTCCATGATAGGCAAGAGACTCTGGACCATCAATAATATACCTAGCATTTCACATCTTACATACAGTGCTTAAACCAAAAATATGACGAAAATTACCACTTTAACAACATCCCAACCGCAGACATATACAACAGATAAGCTCACTCCCAATCAGTGACCACTTATTAACAAACATCAGACAATGCTTATCGCCATTGAGACTACTATTTATAATGTCACCTCACCTATTATTAAATATCTAAATCCACCACTATATCCAACTTTCCCTCAATGTCTGACCCAATAGAAAAACCTAACACTAGCTCCTACAATAGCATAGTATACACCATTCGATATGAAACATATAGTCATACCTGAACCAGCTCTTCAATTACGCTCTACTATCCATGAAAACTTTCCTTCAACCGCTCGCCCCCCAAAAAAACAAAACAACAAAAAAATCAAAAAAATAATTGTCGTGAAAGTAAAAAAATAACAACTAACAAAACCTGGCTTCAGACGTTCCAGTTTGACATTGAATTTGTTACAATTGTATTCATGAACATAGATAGCAGAAGAACGCAACTCAGTTGAACTATGTGTGTGACTCTTGTGTATATCTTTTGGTACGACCAATCTATCTATCAATCATTTCTTAATGCTTTTTATTACCACATACTCCATCATATCATAATAAACAAATAAATAAAAAAGCAAAACAAAGAGCAAAAGTTACTGTTCGATAGCAAGTGAATGTCAGTTCGGCCATGACCTCAGCAGAGATTTTATTACCCCTCAACTCAATTTATTCTGGAAGCACGAAATCAATTCTTGAACTGCATCTAACTACTTCACAAAAACAATATAATACTCATTGATTAATCAAATCAATGAAACCCGGTATCAGCTTCAGTATGCAAAGACATGTCTCCTTAAATTTACATCAATCAAATCAATTCAATGCAACACAACCAACATATAACAAGTCCTCAGATTCAACATAATATATCACTAACTTAATCATAATTGAAATGCGCATGTGCGCTACCTATAGCTATTATTATACTCAGCACTATTTCAAACTTCAAACCGAGTGATCAATGTTGCTCAGCTTTGTAATATACGCACACTTTTGCGGTACTCTTCATTTTATTATTCTCACCTATCTCATCTTCTCTGTCTCTCCTCTCATCTTCCGAACTCTTTAAACCAAAATAATAATAAAAACAATCCATCTTCGCTATGATTAATATACATCCGCGAGTAATCAACCTCTTATTCCTGCAAACGTACAAACTACTGTAATTTACACGCCGACTGTCTTCAATTGCCACTTCAATTCCTCCATTTTTTCAATCTCTAACTAATGTCCTAATAGTTAAGCTGCCAGCCCCGGGATCCATGAGACTTCCAAATTATTTTTCGTCTTCATCGACATCTCAATCTTCTTCACTCTGCTCAGCTCATCCTATCTACCTATCCCTTGCAAGGTACCCTTCTACCTCTCTTTTATTTTTGCTCTCTTACCTGCTGCTCTATTTCTCTATATCATCCACCTTTTTTGGTCTTGTGCAGTCGCAGCCTTCGTTGTCAAGAGCAGCCTGCTTGATCTATTGAAAACACCGTTCAAGCTGGATGGAAGGAACCCCTGTGCCTTCTCACTGAGATGTGTTTTGCAGCTGCTCTATCATGTTGTTCCCTGATGGTTTTTTCCATGTCCGGAGATGTACGTATCTTCTTTCCTCGTATTTTTCTTTGCACTCTCCATCTCCCTCCATTCTTTCTTTTTCTTTTTTTTTAAATTTTTTTTAAATAACTGTTAAGTTATATGTATATTCTCTTTATTTAATACTTCAATCTCTCTATTATCAGTCAACTGCTTAACATGAATCTCTCGAACATTGGCACGCTGACTCTCGGAAATTATTTAATCTTCAATACTGTGAGTGTTCTCTCACATGTGCGTCTACTCTATATATTTCATCATACTTATGGTTGATTGCTTTTGTTGTCTACTTGTCTTGCTTCATAGAGATCTCATGTCGGAACAAATTAACTGGTGCCATTCCAAAGAATAGGAGTCTCTCATATTTGAAGCTACTGTAAGCTTAAACCTCTTTTCTTCACTTTCGTACTTTCTGAATAATTGTACCTCTAAAGCCAAAACCATATTTTGGTAATTCCTACACTCAAAGCACAATGTGATACTTGCCTTTCTAGTTTTTGCCACTTTTTCTTTACTGCTCTTGTATTCTGAAACCAATGCACATTTATCTGTCAAGCTTTATCTAATTATCTGTGGTTCCCAAAACCCAAATTTTACATTACTTGGCAGTCGCTCTCTTTCTTGCTGGGATTTGTATATAGTATATAATAAACGTGTGTGGAGTAACTTATTATTGCCTGTAACAATCCCCTTATGTCTGTGATTCAGGCTTCTGAATGGAAACCAATTCTCAGGTTCTCTTCCTGATGAGCTTGGCTTTCTAGTAAATTTGGACAGGCTCCAAGTGGATGAGAATAATCTATCTGGTACAGTACCCAAGTCCTTTGCCAACATGAGCAATGTTAAACACTTGTGAGTAGATCTTTGAGCTCTACTCTTCATTCAGATTTGTGTTGTCCTTTTATAATGATTTCTTGAAACCTTTTTATCACGTGTGTTGCAGCCATTTGAACAATAACTCATTTAGCGGACAGCTTCCTCCTGAACTTTCTCAATTACCAAAACTTGCTCACTTGTGAGTAGACATATCAGATGATGGTGGAACTTTCTAAAATTTTCTTCGTCTGAAAAAAGATCATGAAATTTTAAAACCTTTGTCCTTTCTGCAGGCTGGTGGATAACAATAACTTGTCAGGAACACTTCCTCCTGAGTACTCAGCTTTGGCACATTTGGAGATACTGTATGTTTTCCCTGCTCTGATCTAGAGGATACTGTATCTTATTTTTCTTATGCTGCCTTTAATTAATTTCTACTGGTATGGGAATATAGTAAATTCAGCTGAAATTAATCTTGTGTGCATTGAAATCCAATTCCAGCTTTAGCGACTTACAGTTTACACTACTCTTAATCTCAATCTCATACATTATGTATGCCAATCATTGGCAGAACAGGAAAACAAGATAGTCAAGGGCTTACAACGGTGTCCTTGTAATTATGAAAAATTCAAAACATGTGTATCCTTTTATTTGATGGGAAAGACTCCAATACTTGTCTGAAAACAGCATGCAATTGAATGTCATCCCATGCATCTTTGTATTTCTACTAAGATCTGTTGGCCTCTTCTTTTTTCTTTAAACCATAGTGATACAATACAAACTACTCTATAATATTATTCTGCACTTGTGCTTGGAGCATTTGATATCTGACAGTTGACAAAAGTCCATGACAGGATTATGCGTAACTAATACTTGTTGCATGTGCGCATTGTTTTCCTGGTGCTTTCATAAGTTGAGTCAACCTTAATTAAGTTCTTTTGTGGTACTGGCTATGGCTATTAACAGAAGATTCATTTGCTTGCTAAGGTCATCAAGAATCACTCTGTGATTGGCCTGTATAAACTATTTTTAAATTTTTTTTTCTTTCTTTCTTTTTGATGACTGTTTACAGGCAACTCGACAACAATCAATTTCTTGGAGCTGAAATTCCAGAATCATATCAAAATCTGTCCAGATTAGTAAAGTTGTAAGTTATTTTCAGATTTGGCAGTCTCAATGCTATGCCTTCTGTTAATCTTGCCCTAACAATGATTGAGTAAACTATTGCATTTACCCTTTTATTGTGCTGATTGTTGTGGTAGGAAAAGTTATAGTATCTGTAGTCACTATTTATATTTTAAAGGATATTACTAATCCTGAAAGTGAGAATTATACGTATACCTTTTCTGGGCCATAGTTTGAAAAAAAAAAAAAATTGTATCGGCAATTGGCTTTCCAAGTTGTGCAGCTGTCTGTAAAATTGAGAATGGATTATTATGAGCTTTGCTAACCCATCTAGCAGACTACTTTTGCTTATAAATTCTGTAAACTTTTTCCTCCCCTTCCTTATTTAACAGTTAGTTGTGGAGATACCTGCCAGTTCTGGACCTGAGTCCAGATGAGAATATGTCAAGCCCAATATCTTCACTATGTCTTGCTTTATTTCTCGCATTACAAGAGATCTGCACTACATGAGTAGACCCTGTCTAGTTTGGCTTTCTTGTAACATACTAAATATGCTTTGTACATTTGCTTGTGTCACAAAAGCTGAGCTTTACCATGAGTATTCTTTTGATGTTTCTGACACTCAGAGRACTAGATATTAGAAGATCTTACATGACATTTGTGTTTTTCTGTTCAACAGAAGTCTAAGAAACTGTAGCTTCRGTGGAGCAGTGCCTGATCTTAGCCAGATGCCTTATCTTAGTTTTGTGTAAGTTTTGGTTTGGTTTCTCTGCTGTGCTTATTCATCCAGACGATGCTCAGAATAGCTTTCTATCTTTTTGAATAGTGATTGACCGCTTTTTAAATTTATTTCTATCTGTGGTTCTAGAGATTTGAGTTGGAACACATTCACTGGACCGATTCCTACGAACAAGCTTTCAGATTATGTCACTACAATGTACGTAAATTCCCAATATTATTATTTATGAAACAATCAGCTAAAATACATTGCAGGGGCACTGTGTAATTACTTTTGTGTTCTCTTGTAGTGATTTATCGCATAACAATTTGAATGGATCAATACCTGAAAGTCTTTCTCTTCTTCCGGCTCTCCAATTATTGTAAGTTTTTGTATAATTCCATACCTCTGTAAGAAGGATAATTTCAGGATATTCTAAATGAGGAATTACAACTTGATGAATTACCATTGATAATGATTAATGAGTGTACTTCACATGTTTAGAAGTTCATGGTTGAAATTCAGATACAAGCATTGCTCCTAAAAGTATGATTCCTTTTGCAGATCACTTGAGAACAATTCTATAGATGGTACCATCCCTGCTGGAATTTGGAATAAATCTTTCAATGCTACTTCTAGACTGTTAGTGTAAGGGCCCTGATTGCCATAAAATGTGTTCCATAGACCTGAATCCTATTTTCATCTGCARTTTTTCTCTCTGTATAAGATAAATGACATGCTATTCTGGAATTCTTTTTCAAATGTAGTGATCTTCGGTACAATTTTCTCTCTGACATTTCTGGACACTTAATTCCTCCACAAAATGAACTTAAGTAAGTGATTGCACTCCTATGATAGACTGATAGTATTCATATTCATATTTGTTGAATTACCATGAAGCTTATGTGTAATCATGTTTCTTTGTCTTCTTTTCGTCAATTTTCTGAACACAACAGTATGTTCCGATCATTTACTACGAGCCAGCCTGCAGTCAATTAAATCATGGTCCCTAACCTTTTATGTCAACTTATTTTTACAGCAATAAGTAACATAAGTATAAGTTGAGTTTACAGAACAATATTCATTATAGTATCATTTCGAATTCAAAACAATATTTAAGTATCATTTTCTTATTAAAGCTATGTTCTCGTCAGGTTTTTTAACTAATTTCCTACCATGATTTTTTACCGATTTACAGATAAAAGCTGAAATTTTACGGTTAATATTGATTATAAAATTTTTAACTTTTAAAAATCATTTTTTACTGACCTGATTGTATTACTTTCATTTTTCTTTGAACATCCAAGCTTTAGTAAATGTTAAAGATATGCTCTATGTCCTTTTTCAAATTTGTAACTTCGGTCATTATGGCATATCTTACATTAGAAATCACATGAACTAGAACATACAGTCTCTAATTTATAGACAAATGAGGTGATTTTGATTGCTATGTGATTATGAATTTATTGAAATGTGTATCATTTTATGTTTTTGTCTTCTTATGAAAAATATTTGGCAATCTTAAATTCTAGCATATGAGATTCTTCTCCAGCTCGGAAAATCCGTGTGCAAAACATTGCAAACATACAAACATTACACCTTTTCTGTATTCTGATATAGGTGGAAATGGAACATTCTGTCGGCCGAGCAAACTCAAGTGCTTGCAACTTCACAACATGTCCTGAGAATACGAACTTTATAAGTTCCTGAGCCCCATCATGCTCTGTCTTTCCTATCAGATATACACAGACTCAAGAGTCCAATTTTACCATTTTCCGTCCTATATCATCTGCTTTAAGTTCTTAATCACACACACCTTGAAAATGACCAATACAGCCTCTCTATTATTCATAGCATAGGAAAGGCCCTCGGATACGTGATGTATTGAAAACTTCTTCCCCAAATTTCAGATCACCAAAACTAATGAAGTGAGCTATATAATTACATGTTTACCGTGCACTTCCTGGAAGTGATCTATTCGGGCGCGAACGAACGTTCAAACGGCACCGCTTTTGGGACCTAGGCAGTCGGTACACACGTTTGAACCTTGAATTTGATTTGGAGAGTGATTGCGCAAGTTTACTGTCATTGTACTATCATGTTGACTGATCGTGTGGATGCTCTAGTGATATGATGTCAGTGGATAGTTCAGTGATGGTTGACTTTTTATGTTATTCTTGTATGTTTTTTTGACATCTACAATTTAGCGTTAAGGTATTATACCATTATAGGTAATCATTTATTGCATGCAATTGATATTTTCTTCTTGCAGGGAATCTTGACAATGGTAAGAGTGGCATAAGCAAGAGTGTTTTGGCTGCCATTTTGGTTGGGGTGATAATTTCTGTTGCGATTGCATCTGTGCTTGCCACAGTATTGATTATAAGAAGGAAAAACAGAAGCCGACATTTATCAAGAAATAATCTGTGTAAGTTCTTTTTATGYTCCATAGGAAGGAATCACTGTGAATGCATCTTTTTGGAAAGCTTTGTTCTGAAATTAGGTGACAWAATGCAGCCTCGAAGATCTCCATAAAAATTGATGGTGTCAAAGAGTTCACCTTCCGAGAATTATCACAAGCCACCAGTAATTTTAACGACTCAGCTCAAGTTGGTAGAGGAGGATACGGAAAGGTTTACAGAGCCAATTTGGCCAGTGGCATAACAGTGGCTGTCAAGCGTGCAGAGGAAGGATCACTGCAGGGAAAACGTGAATTTTTAACAGAAATTCAATTCTTATCAAGGTTACATCACCGCAACCTGGTTTCATTGATTGGATACTGTGGTGAACATGGTGAACAGGTAATTGTTCTTTCAGTGAACTAGTTCTTTATATCTCTCATATCAAGTTCTTCAAACATAATATATCTGAGGGGGAATTCGAATTATGAATAATACATCTTTGGGAAGTGCCAAAATTGATTAATTAACTGGGGTGGGGGTTTGAGACAAGCAACTTTCAACATTTTCTGAGGAATGTAGAACTTCCAAGATGATTCAAACAAAAATTTATTTTCTACTTCCAGCATTTTATATGTCAACGGCTTACTATCTGTAAAACTTTTATTCAATCAATCAATCAGAGTCTTAATCCCATAAGTGGAGTCGGCTAATATGAACCAAAAGTGATTATTCCGGGAAGTCATCCACAATTATTTTCCTCCTCCACCCCCTAGATCGAGGGCCTCATTCTCTTGTAAATCCATTTGCTTCATATCCTTTCTAACTCCTTCCCACCAAGTCATTTTCRGTCTCTTTCTACCTCATTTAAAATCTCCTTGATCCCACTCTTCCACTCTTCGCACTGGTGCCCCTTGTAAGTACTTTTATTTAAATAAATAAATTCTTTAAATTTTTTCCCAAACTTTGAAGCAATCACTTATTATTTGTAATGGACCAACTTTTTTAGTATACTGTGTAGAGCAAAATTGCTTTAATTGTGGAAGAGTTCTGTAGCTGAAAATTTACTTGTACATCACTGCTTGATCATTAGGTCAAATATCCTTTGTGTTTGCCTCAGTAGATATACTCTCTATACTTGCTAATTTATCCTTTTTGGTAAATATGTAGGTGCTTGTCTACGAGTTTATGCCAAATGGCACTTTAAGGGAATGGATATCAGGTACTAATACAAGGGATTTCAGTCTGTTTGTGCTTCTAATAAGTATTCATGGCATCTGTGTCATGTTGTCATTCCTCACTTCCAATCTTTATTTGCCTAGTGCAGAAGTTAGTATCATTTTTTTGAAGTTAAAAATGTTTCTGCTTTCATGTGAGTATAGTATGATTTGCTGAAGATATAACCAATGGAACAGGCAAGCGTGAAAGGCCCCTAAACTTTGTGATGAGGTTGCAGATTGCATTAGGTGCAGCCAGGGGAGTTCTTTACCTGCACACAGAAGCAAACCCACCAATATTTCACAGGGATATCAAAGCCAGCAACATTCTTCTGGACATCAATCTTACTGCCAAAGTTGCTGATTTTGGACTCTCACATCTTGCCCCCGTCATGGATGATGAAGGCAGTATTCCTCATCATATATCTACTATGGTGAAAGGAACACCTGTACGTAAAATTTATGCCTGTCATTTCTTCTTATTTTTTTGTGAGAAATCTACTGAGAAGAATATGATATTTTTTGTGGACTACTGGGAACATGTAGAGCTATGGTATACATATAATATTGCCTTGGGGTGGAGCAGTAAGCTTAATATTGCGAAAATTTTGATTGCTCTTTGAACTGTACTGCTTGGAACCAAACCCTRCTATCAAATTATTTAATTTGCAGCTTACATCAATTACCTTGTTACTAAACTTATTGGTCACTGAAAAGCTTGATGCTACCTATGCAGGGATATCTTGATCCGGAATATTTCTTGACCCATCAACTGACAGATAAAAGCGACGTGTACAGCCTGGGAGTTGTATTTCTGGAGCTGCTCACGGGTGTACCGCCGATATCACATGGCAAAAACCTTGTCCGTGAGGTAATAACCTCCCTTCTCTATCATTTTTATGGCATTAGTCCTCTAAAAGCACTCACTAATGGCAAAGCTAACTGTTTGTGTCCTCTCACATTCAACACAAAAGTTACATGGTATCTTTRTATGTCTATATGATGTACAGAGATGATGGTATGTAGAATTGTAGAYAATGAAATGTAGTTATATTATGTATGACAGGTAAATGCTGCACAGAAGTCAGGGTCATTGTTTGGCATCATAGACAGCAAAATGGGGGCCTATCCGTCAGAATGTATAGAGAGATTCATAGCTTTAGCACTGAGGTGTTGTCAGGATAGACCAGAGATGAGACCTTCCATGCTGGATGTGGTGAGGGAGCTTGAAAATGTGCTCCAACTGCTTCCTGAGAGTATCACCWTGTCTTGTAATAATACCTCATTACAGTCTCGTAGCTCTTCTTCCCCCACTTCCACGACATCGTTCACCAACTATGCACGAATGTCATCTGATGTTTCAGGGAGTGATTTAACTAGTACCGTCCTGCCTACCATAACCCCTCGCTAGTTTGATGCAAGTGTCAATACTTWTTGTAAATACTAATTTAATTACAACTCCCAAATTTTGTGAATTTGTATCAATCTATGTCATCTTGGAGAAGGAGACCTCAAGTTTGTATGCTCGTCTTACTATTGATGCTATTGTTCCGATTAACGATCCAACCCCCCCGGTCTCCCGCTCGATTCTCGTCTCTTGGTCCCCCACCCCGGGTATCATCAAATTGAATTTTGATGGCTCTAACCAGTCCTCCTCCGCTTTTAGTGGTGTCCTGCTYCGCGACCATTTAGGTACTGTTCTCGCCTCCTGTTCTTATTCATTTGGTTCTGCTTCTTCGCTAGTCGTTGAAGCCCTAGCTCTTTGTAATGGTCTTCTCCTTGCGACCTCTCTAGGTTTCAAACGTATTTCCATTGAGGGTGATAACCTCACAGTTATCAATATAGTGCGTGGTTCTTTCTCTAGCCCCTGGTCCATCCAACTCCTCATGGACGACATTGCCCTACTCCTCACATCTTTTGATTATTATGACTGTACTCATATTTATCG